>JAKSZP010002873.1:0-128961 GCA_022478985.1 Massospora cicadina | reverse complement strand
ATGCGCATTCAGCCTTTTGAAGCTTGTAATACTCACATCACTTTGGCTGAACAACGGATGGGGAGTTCACTTTTGGAAATATGTACCCAGTAAAAAACAATTTAATAAACTTCGCCAATACCCATCAGAGAAAATTATTTTACCTTAGGGGACCCCCACTACACCTATAAAAGGGGGTGGTCCCCACATCAGCGCTTGAATAAACCTGGTTTAGTTGGGGGAGTACCAAATGATGGACACCCCAGGGTTAAATGCATGGTTGGAGTATTCTGACTGCTAGATCTTGTTTTAATTGCTTTGGAATATTCAAAATTTTGTTACCCTGTTTTGTGGGGTAACACCGAGAATTGACAAGGGTCTTTTGGCTGATATAATTTTTTAAATTTATTGTGGGGAAGGCCGACCATGGGACGGACACTTCTGAATATGACTCAGAAGAGAAAATACTTAGTACCAGAGAAGGCACCCCTGAGAAGCGAGGCTTTCTCTTGTTGCCAGCAGGAACGCCACTTATGGGGAGGGGGAGGGAACGTGTGGAGGGGCCATAGCCACAACTGAACACGTGTGGAGGAAGGGGTCTAATTTGATGAACCAGATTGGGAACCAGGAGGAGACCAGCTGTCGGCAATGAGGTAAGAGGTATCCAAACATCCATGCTTGAAAGTGGTCCACCAAATGAGACCAGAATCTGTGGACAGCTTCTGGAAGGGTGGGGGTGGAGCCTGCGATGGCATCTAAGTCAATCGTAAGGATGGTCCACATGGCGAATGCAACAACAAAAGCACGGAGGGAGGGTGGAAGAGAGGGGGCCATTGATAGAGCAAACATATCTCTTGACAGACTGAAGGGATGCGTTTGATCCTGGCCCAGAAGACGTTGAACTTCGCGCCATATCACTTTAGAGGTAGTGCACTTCTCCAGGAGGTGAAACAGCCTTCCATACTGGCCACACACGACACAGGATGAGTGTAAAGCATTAGAGCGCTCAGCTGTACGATACACCCACCTCAGGCAGCGCCACACATGGGAGCGGACTTGAGGCTGCAACAGAGGATGGTGTGCGTATTTCCAGATAGTTTTTTGGGTTTCAATGGAGTAAGGGATGTCCATCATGTCCAGGTAGTCCACCCTAGATAGGTCATGGGGCCGAATGGGGATCACGCCATCATGTTTGGGCAGCCCCTGTACCTCTTGTGTGAACTGAGGAGAGGGGCGGCCTCTTTGGGTTGTATGTCCGCCAATATAAATTCTCCACTCAGCGCTCCGCATGGAAAGTAGGATTCGTTTGTAGTGGGTTTTAGTCCCGTGAGGACCTGTGGCCGATGTGTGTGATGCGAGGTATTTCGTCAGGGAGTGGGGGTTCGATGGATTGTTGAGGCCCAAGGCGCGGGAGAAGTTGGAGTGGGCTGCGCGGGACCAGTGTTGGGAGGGGAGCATAGGGACGGTGATGGCCGCAATCCAAGTGCCCAGGATCTTGGCAGCATGGGCTTTGAAGTCAAGCAGGCCAATGCCACCATGATGATGAGGGCCAAACATGACCTCTAGCCGTTCTGGTGGAGGGCGGCCTGACCAAAGCCATCCTTGCAGCAAGTCATACAAGGATTTAAAGAAGCTTGGGGAGAAGGGGATGGCGTGGGCTCTGAACCAGACTTTGGAGAGGAGCATAGAGTTGGCTAAAACCCTGCCAGTAAGGGAAGTAGGGTGGGCTCTGAGAGAGGCGATTCACTTCAACATGTTGTCTGAAATATGGCACTCCATTACTGCTGACGCATATCCGCCTGCCTCCATCACAAACCCGGATGGCGTACTGGTCCTATGGTAGGACGTGGCGCAAAGGGGAGCACCAGTGGTGCGGTGTGTGTTGAGTTAGCAGGGCGAGGACGTGGGAGAGCAGATGGGCCGGGTTGTGAACTAATTGCTGGGGTCCAGCAGTTCTGAAACTGACCAAGGAGGATGATTTTGGTTTTGGAAGCGTTCAGTGCCGCGTTGCTTATCTGGGAATACTCCTGGTTGAGAGCTTCAAGCGCGCGTGTATCTTGATTATTAGACACCCCAACCACACAATCATCTGTGAACGCCATTATCTTGACTGGGGCTTGGCCTGGCACATGGACCCCGGTGAGTTGAGCATTCACATTTTTCAGTAGTGGGTCAAGGCTGAAGTTGTATAAGAGTGGGCTGAGGGGGTCCCCTTGTCGCAAGCCCCTTTGAGGGCGGACTACTTCTGTTAGGAAGCCAGGGCCACGTACTGCCATTGTTGCAGATTCCGTGAGCAGCATCACCCAGTTGATGAAGCGAGGGGGTAGACGGAATTGATGGAGGCAGGCCCTGAGGTATTCACAGTTTGCTCTATAATAGGCCTTCTGTTGGTCCAAGAATACAAGTGCCCCAGAGGCTGTGGATTGACACACATTAGCCACAGTGCACGTTATCCCAAATTGACCTTCTGGTTATGAAACCGAATTATTCTGGGGAGATGGTGGCAGATGCTACAGTCCCTAAACGGCTAGTCGTGATCTTTGTTAAAAATTTTAGTGTCTGTGTTTGTTAGAGAAATGGGCCACCAGTTGGCTAATTCTAGCTTATCCCCTTTCTTGAAGAGTGTTACAGTAAAGGCCTCATGTCCTCCTGGTAGGAGGCGCATTTCCATCAGGCTTTGGTTAAGTGAGGCGAGCAGCAATGGGGATATATATTTGAAATACTTTTGGTATAACTCATATGGAATGCCATCTGGGCCTGGGCATTTTCAGTTTGGTGCACTGCGAATGGCTGTCCATAATTCAGTTGGAGTAATCAAATTCATCATTTCTGGGTATCAGAAAATGGTGCGGATGTAGCTCAGTCAAGAAATTCTGCCACTTCGGCTGACTGAATTAAATCAGATTGGTACAACTCGGAGTAGTACTTCTGTGTTTTGATTGCCACTTCAGCTGGCATATCCACAATGGAATCATCCGATCTTCACACCTGTGTGCAGGCCACGCTCTGGCATGGTGCAAATTTTTTTTAAAAAAATGTGCGGTGCACTTTTCACCTTTAGTGATGCGTGTGGCCCTGTATTGGACACAAACCCGATGTTTGTGTTGCCTTTCGAGTACATTGAGGTGGGCAGCTGCCTCCGCCCACTTCCAGCCCCATGCAGGGCTGTATCCTGTAGCTGGAATGTTGGAATCCAGGTGTGCCAACTCTGCCAGAGTGCGCGAAATGACCGTCAATGTGGCTCATGAGCATCTGGAGGAGAGATGGTGAGAGTGGCAGATGGTGTCATCTTTGAAAGTTGCCCATGTGGAAATGGGGTCTGCACAAAACGGTGCAACAAACTTTTTTGCCAAAGTTGCCACTTCCACCCACGTGGAAAATCCTGGTGACGTGAGCTCAGAGGGGCGGATTTCACACCTATGTGGGCCTTAGCAGAAGTGACAGGTAGGTGGTAGGTTAGCGAGACCAGCTGATGGTCAAAGAATTCCATTTTTGTTTTTTTTAAGTGGGAGATGTGGGGTTGGAATTCGCCGGCGTTAGGATAAGGTCAATGCAGGTCATGGACCTTAGTTGGCCATTGTGTACGTGGGGACACGTCATGTTTTTGAGCAGCAGGGATGTTGCAGCAGCACATCTATTAACCCAAGGGTGGCCTTTAGAACGCGCAGTTCTATGTGACCCTGGGAGGTGTGGGGTGAGGAAGGCCACCAGTCCATTGGTGTGTTTAGCCAACAGTTCATGTCGCCAACTAGGAAAGAGTCTGGGGGTAGTGGGAGGGATTTGACTGACAAGAAAAATTCCTAACGCTTGCGTGCACCATTTGGGGCATAGATGTTGATGATTGCGTGTGCTACGTCAGCCCATGAGAAAGTGACAATGAGAACTCGGTCATTTAGGAATGTTTCTGAAGATAAAAATTTAGAAAAATTATTTTTCCAAATTAGCACCCCACAGTGCTTTAACCAAAAGGATAGGGATGGGAGGAGCATTGTTTTCCAAGCTTCCTTAGAACCTCGTGGACAGTGGGACTCCTGGATGGCCAAGGTATCCATGGGTAAATTGTTTTATAAAAAACTCAGTTTCCTAGACCTGGATGGGGAGGCCTTGAGTCTGGCGATATTCAGCATCCCTAAAGTGAAGGTTTCCCCCTTTGCACCTTAGGTGCGAGGGGATGGGCACCTGAGCCCACCAGCCTCCTTTAGATCCCCACGGGCTTTCACAGCAGCGTGGGTGTTAGCAGCAATGCTATTGGGGTTTTCGTTAATTTTTGTGGAAAGAGTCGCATTGGCTTTAGCCTTTGCTTTTTGTTTTCCTGACGTCGACAAATTTTTAAGTGTGCGGATGAGTTCAGTGCACCATTGAGTGGGTCAAAAAAATTTTCAGTTGGGATGGGTCCCAAGTCAGTTTCAACTGGAGCTTGGGTGCAACGATTGGGTGAGATCGAATCCCCCATCAGATCCTTGGATTGAGTGGCCCACTCAGCATGGGCTTCCCAATCTGATTGTATGATGGATTCCCAATTTGCTTCCACCACAAAGGTTTCCATGTCCTCCTGGCATTGTGAGTGTGGGATAGTGGTGGTGTCTTTGGCCGCTTACTTGGCCGCAGCCCTGTGGGCCTGCTTGGCCTTCTTCCACTCTTGCGGGGAGATAGGCTTTACCAGTAGGTAGCAGCCTTGTGCTCCCCACGGGAAAGCCTCTTTGGTGCTTGCAGTTGGTTCGTAGTGCGCCTCTCCGCTGGCCATGGCTGCTGAGGGGTGCTCTTGGAATGTGACGCCCTCTTTGATGGGGCATGCATGTGCCTTATGGCCGAATGCATCACAGTGGGTGCAAATGGGGGGTGCGCTGTCCACGGTCACCCAGAATGGGTGGGTGGTATGCTTTGTGATATCAATAAAAGTGAAGTGCGGGATCTGGGTTGGGTCCTTCGAAATCTCCTCAGTTGGGTTCAGAACTGCGATGGCTTTGCCGGTGCACAGGTGTGGCATCAGCGTGAAGCGTTGCATTTTGAAAGATTGTATTTCGCCATATATGGCGAGACCATCTTTCAGGTGTTGTTCCAAAATGTCACGTTTTACCATAGTAGGCAAAAAGTTGAACGTGAGGAAAATTTGGTTTGCTTTCGTCCATCTGGTGCGTTTAGTTTCAAAGACCCATTGCCCTTCGGGGAGGTTGACCACTACACGCACCGCTGCAGCCTTGTCTGCTGATGTTTTGCTTTCAAAACCTAGGTCCAGCCAACCGCGTGACATGGAGTGAGGTGCAACGTACATCGCAGTTAGGAAAATTGTGTGCACATCTTCACAAAATTTTTCCATAAGGCTGTTTGTTGGATGTCCAGAAACACGTGGACTCCAGATTCCACCAACGAAAGTGGCTGGGAGTGTGGCGTGTGATGTTCTGGTTGCATCATGATTGTCATGTGAGTATCTCTGGGAAATTTTGACCACCAGTTTTTAAAACTTTTTGTCTATTCCGCCAGTTTTGCCGGGGCGTTTTTGAACGTTGGAGGCCGCGGGCCTTAGACCTGCTCCTCTTACCTTACTTGCCCAACTGCTCCCTGACATTGGCGCAGACTAATCTCCTCTGTGAGATTATCAAAGTAGATTCAGTCTTGAATTGAATAGGTTGCAAAACTGATTGCAACGAGGAAGAAAAGTTCTTTTGGCTGATATAATCGTTAGTAGTATATAAATCCTTCAGATTGTTATCAATAACTTGCAAATGGCTAAAATTTTCCCCATTTTAGCTGATTTCGACCCAAAACATTCTTATTTTGCAGCTGGGAGGACAAATGCCCAACATCACTCCCTCAAGAATGTTGGGAGGAGAATAGGGCCCTAGTAACCAGACATGTACCTGATTGATGAGAGATCTCATGTAGCCTAGGATTTTATGGAGTATTCATTGCCTCTTTTATAGGTAATGGTGAGAGGACCCCCCTCAGATTTAACCTTACAGCTTCTAGGAGTGATGCAGTTATGGTAGTATAATACCATGTCAGACAATTGGATGTAGGTAGGTGTTTCTGAGCTCATTGGCAGCCTGCTCTTCTTTTGTCACCATTTTTGCTAAATAGGTCATAGCCTCAGATTGGAGTTAGATGATGCGCTGAGCCAATCTTCTCATGAATTTATTGGGATCCTCAATCTTTAGGAGGATAATTCTTTAGCCAAGAGGGAAAATATTCTTGGTTCCTGCCCATAAAAGTCCTGGAATGGGGACATTTTCAAGGTTCAGTGATAACTAATCTGTTAGGCCAGAAAGGCACTGGGCGAGAATTGATCCCAGTGAAGTGGATCAGGAGAGGCCCTTTTTGTAGGGTGGAGACCAAAGTTCCATTTGCTCTCTCCACCGTACCATTTATAGATGGATTGTATGTAGCTGAGGAAAATTTGTTGGGCTCCCATGGAGGTAGCCAGGATTTCGACTACTCTGGAGTTGAAGTTTTTACCATTATCGCAGAGTAGTACTTGAGGACATCCATGTCAAGAGAAAATATTTTGATGTAAAAAACGAGGCTGTGGCCTTGGCCGTTTGGGCAAGGAGAGCCAAGGCTTCAAATCACTTAGTGAAGTGGTCAATGGCTATGAGGATAAATTTGGTTCCACTCGTAGTCTGAGGGAGGGGACCTACTACATCCAGACTGATGGTGTGGAACGGTTGAAGGGTAGTTGGTTGATACTGGTATCTAGTCTTAAAAACTGGATTGCTTTTTACACATAAGGCAGGCTTCCAAAACATCAACGATAGATTCCATCCCAATAATACCGATTATTAATCCACTGATAAGTTTTCTTTAACTCTACATGACCTAGAGTGGAGTGAGCTTCTAGGTAAGCAGGTATGCATTCAGAGGGTCAAAGGTAAGGCAACCTTTCTTTCCACACCTGCTTATACAACTTCTCTTTCTCCACTTTGGTATTGCGGGAGTGCCAGGCTAACATCTTCTGAACAGCCTCATCCTCATCCTCCTATTCATTTAGGGTCTTTAAGAGATCATGTAACTTTTCCACCTCACTATTATCCAAATGAAGGACTGGCAGCCGAGTCAACCCATCAACATTCTTGTGAGGGTCCCAGCATGGTATAATATTTATGTCGTAATGCTGGAGCTTTAGAGACCAGCGAGCTAACTGGCCAGCAGGATCTTTCATATTCTGTAACCACTTCAATAAAGCGTGTTCCATAACTACAGTGAAGGTGTTCCCATATAGGAAAGGGAGGTAGTTCTTTACAGCTAACAAAACGGCAAGGCAATCCTTCTATGTAACGCTGTAGTTGCGTTCCAAATTTGAAAGTATTGAACTGAAATAGGATACCCTATGATCAACACCATTTTCTTCCAATTGGGTTAAGATGGCCCCAATGGCATAGTCTGAGGCGTTGGTACATAGACAAAGGGTTTATTATAATCTGGGTACCATAGGATAGGGCGTTGTGGCAGCAGTAGCTTCAGCGTCTCAAAAGCAGCCTTCTGTTGAGCACCTCACTGAAAAGAAGTTATCCTGGTTAATAGGCGGACAAGGGGCTCTCTGAGTTGAATGAACTTAGGGATGAATTGATGGTAAAAACACCACCATCCCTTGAAATTCCTGATTATCCCGTAGATTTTTAGGGGAAGGCATTTTTAAGATTGCTTCAACCCTGCAATGTATGGATTGAATTCCTTATTGAGAAATGGAGTGGCCAAGGAAGTCCATTTTTTTGGAAGAAGGTACAATTTGTGGGTTTTAATTTGATATTTGACTTAAATAACCATTGAAATACCTCCTTCAGATGATCAAGATGTTCGTTGAAGATTTTTGAGAACACTGTAATGTCATCGAGATAAATGAAGACAAAAGTTAACTTTCAGCTCCTGCAAATTATGATCCATAGCACGCTGGAAAGAGGCAGGTGCGTTGCACAGCCCTTGAGGTAATCGTGTGGGTTGGAAGAGACCCTCACTACAAATAAGAGCGCATTTCTCCTGATTCTAAGGAGAAAGGCCCATTTGCCAGTAGCTGATGGCCTAGTACGTGGCGGAGAATAAGTTTGAGCAATAGAGTTGGCTCAGGGCGTCATCAAGCGGTGGATAGTAAATTTATCCTTTTTTGTGAGGGAGTTTCAATTTGTGGTAATCCATGTCTATCCGATGATATATGATTTTCTTTTTCTTTAGCAAAAGGTGGGAAGACCAAGGGCTTAGGGAAGGAACTAGTAACCCCTCGTCCAATAACTGCTGGAGCTCCGTCCTCATTTTCTGTTCCTCCACCTTTGACATGCGATAAGGTTGGACCTAATAGGACGGGCATCACCCACATTGATGGATTAGCTCTAGCCCTTCATATGGCCATAGTCAATATCTGAATTCTAAAATATGTCGCTATGGTCGTCTAGGAAAGTATGAACTTTTTAAAGCTCATCTGAGGTCAGCTCATCCGAAATATTGACGTTGGGTAAGGTAATTACCAGGCTATCCATTTGCGGCCCATATCCAACGTAGAGCCATGGAGTGAATTTGTTCAATATAATCCACAGGGACTAACAACCCTCGGCCAATCTCCTGGTGTTTTCTTACAACTATGCCTTTTGCAGTGAGGTTCCTCAACAGCAGAGTAATAGGCCTATGGTAAGCTGGGTTGAGAATGCCAGGAAATACCTGAGGCTCCAAGGGACTAACACCCTCAATACTTAGGAGGTGCAACAAACAGTGGTGTGGGATTTGGAGCGTGATTTTTGTGTCAACCACTCGTTGTTCACCAGCCTTAATCAAGGCCTCATCTGCAGCAATGAAGGGAATACCATCCCTAGCATTCATTGAAATGAAAATTTCTTTGTGTTATGCCATGAGGTGGAATAATGTAAAATTATAGAATAAAAGAGATATTTAACCAGGCAAGAGTATTCATTCTTGACAGTCTCTTTATCAAAATAAGACTAAAGAGACTTCAAAGTTGAGTAATGAGAGTAAACCTTGATTCATGTTAATTATTCCCTCATACTAAAACATAAATTAGGTACCTATGAGCATATAATAGGTGTTGTTGCTCAAGGCCACCGAAGGGGCCAATAAGATGAGCTTCTTAATTTGAATGAGAAGGGAAGAATATGCCCCGATGGCATGAGTGTTATTAAAGCCAGCGGTTCCAAACTCTAGATTGTACTCCCAAGTCAGGCGCCAGCTCTATCTTTTTTATGGGCTTATTAAAGATCACATTAACCTGGGAGCCAGTATTCAGGATGGCCATTACCCAGACTTTTTAAATAACCACTTCAAATCTGGCAACTATATCTCCAAAGTTAAAATACAGGGCCAAGAACTCCTTGAGCCGGAAAGTGGAGGTTGTTTTATTAGTAGTCTCAAGGTATTTATCCAAGATGGATTTCATGGTATTGACCTGCTGAAGAGGTCAAATCAATCCAGATAAGAACAAATCACCATCACTGGAAGTTTTAATAACTTCTGGGCACCCTAAAATCTCGCTGAGGTATGTTTCCTCAGATATGATGGCCTTGTATACTCCTTCAGCGTTCAATTGATCAGGGACTTCTACTTCCATGGGTGCTTCCAATATTTAGTAACCAAAGTCATTGTAACCCCCCTCATTCATCCCCAAGGGTAATTTCAACCAATGGCAAAGCCACAATTGAGGTAGGGGAGATGGCCACAAGAGGCTGCGTAGCGTTAAGGCGTGAAACTACCAGCTTGGCTGGAGGGGAAGGCACAGCAGCTTTGGTGAGCATGTGCGGAAGCATGGTATTAACTGCATTATAGGTTTTAGACCTACAGGAGGGAGGGACATCTGTTTTAAGTTCTACTGAGGGAGCAGGTTTCACATGGAGGATAGGCACAGGTGGGCTCATCCCAACTGTACTACAGGCGAAATTCCCTAGTGTATAGAACGGAATGTTCTCCTCAGCTTCATTGGTTGTTGCATATGAATGGAAATTGGAAACATCTAATAGAGCCTCCTTTATGTATTGGGTATTTCTTGAGTGGCGTTTCACTGAGATGATATGCCTGTCTATAGGGCTGAGAAGCTAACACAGCTAACATGGCGGTGATATCATCATCAAGAATGAGTATTCTAAACGTTGACAACCTTTGCGCAGCGAGGTAAAATTGTTCAGCAAAGGCAAAGGGTGTTTCACCCTCATACATGCTAAGGCGCATAAAAGACTGTTTTTCTCCGTGTAGAATCTGCTTTGATCCAAATCCAGCCAAAAGAGCCTTCTTCACATCTTCCCAGGTGTGCAAAGGGTTCAGGTGAGGAACTATCATCTTTTGAGCTAGCCGACTTAAGCAAGGAAGGATATTTTGAATTTTTGCTTATCCGTTGCATCATACATATCAGCTCCATAAAAATACAAAAAGGAAACAATATTCCCTTCTCTGTGGGTGTAGTTGGTAATAAAAAGGGGTTCTAATAGGCACTTATCAAGTTCTTTGAGATGGGCTATAGCGTTTGCCAGTTTTTTTTTCCAGAGCAACTAAACGTTATTCAATTTGAAGAGGAAAAGTTGGAGGAATGCTCTAGTTTAAAGCCTTCATCTTTACGATTATGTGATGTGCAGGTGACCCCTGTAGTGAACACCACTTTGTAGGAACTCAGCTAAGTTCTTGCTCAGTGGTGCTTCACGCTGATGGATTCCTCAATGGTTTATTTAAATTAAAAATGCAAATACTAATAGAAAGCTGGTTTTTAAAAAAATTTCATTAAAAGCGCGGGAAAAGAAAGAAAACCAAACTCTCTCAATATCTGATCAATCAGTATTTAAACTGTTTTGAGGGTGAAGGGATTTAATAAGTTTGGATTAGTTTCTTGAAGTTTGAGTAAGTAAGTAGTGAACAGTTAGCCTTTTGAAGCTTGAAACTCATATCACTTTGTCTGAATGACAGATGAGGAGTTCACTTTTGGCAATACATACCCGTGAGGTAAAAATTTAATGAACTTCAGCCAAACCCCATCAGAGAAAATTATTTTACCTTAGGGGACACCCGCCACACCTATAGAAGGGGGTGGTCCCCACATTAGCGCTTAAATAAACCTGGTTTAGTTGGGGGAGTACCATATGATGGACACCCCAGGGTCCACAACATGATCATAGTAATATGACTGCTCAATCTTGTTTTAATTGCCTGTGGATTATCTAAAATCGTAATACCCCAATTTGCAGGTTTCACCAAGAATAGGCCAGGGTCTTTTGGCCAATATTATTGTCAGTAATATTAAAATCCTTTAGAATATTATCATAAACTTGCAAATGGCCGACATTTACCCTTTTCAACTAATTTTGACCCAAAACATTCTTATATAACAGCTGGGAGGGCAAATGTCTGACACCCCTCATGGGTGTCAGCTAGCAAACGCCTAGAGCTTTTTGAATTGGAAAATTTTTTGGTGTTGGTGCATACCACACCAAACTTTCCGAATTTTGAAAGTAAAATAATGCAATCCATATTTCCCAATTATCCTCCCTTTCAGGAAGAATGACCCACAAGCCAAGCCTGTCATTGTTTTGGATTCTCAAGAAGCAGAATCAGAGGCGATACTAGCCTCAAGGAAAAACAGGAGCTTTTGTTCAGTAATGTGTCACATGGAAAGGATACCTTGTCTACAAAGGTAGCTTGATAAGCGTTAAGGACTATGATAACTGTAACAGATTAGAGGCTGAGTCCCATGAGTTACATCCTGACGCCCCTATCCTCCTGTTGGGATTCAACCTGCTAACAATCAATTTAATTAGAATTTTCCTACTTTCAATACCTCTCCAAATTTTCTCTAATGGAGCCTTATTTTTCACCCCCTAATCGATTTGTTAAAAGGAAGCCTGTCATCAACTCCACACCTGATCAACATCAGGATGCTGAAGATCTTGCTGGTGGAAGACGTCGCTATTCTGAAAGGATTATGAGGAAAACCTCGCCTATAATTATCCGCGCCTTTTTATAAATAAAGCTCATTTTTTATCTCCAATTCATTTTAAGTTTTACTTATTTCTAGAGCCTCTTTACAGCAAGCTCCTCTCCGGCCATCAACTTCCCCAGTATAACATAATAGGTCCCTTGTCACCTATTCTCAAGCTTATAGCAAGTTACTGGCCCCTACAACTAGGATTCCCGGCTCTCCCCGCTGTCTGCTCTCTGCGGGACATTTTATCCCATCCATTTTGGTACACTTTGGAGGAACTATTGCCCTCAGCTACCCTATCCCAACAAAATAATTGGTGCTTTCTGCCATGTACTCTCCCAAGCTACCTGGTAAATAGATATATTTACAATGGATGATTCTCGCCAAGACTCTACTTGGCCACTTACCAAAATATCTAGCGTCACTCAATGGGTAACTTCCAATTTACATTGTGACCATAAGAACAGCGAACCCAATTTTATGCAGTTCTGTGCTACAATAAATATTTCTATTCCAGCCCTAGAACCTTAAAACTATTGTTATCAACCTACAGGTGTTGTTGATACTATTAATTGATTACCTTTAGTTGCTCTTTTCCCCGGATATTTCTCCCATCATAACCAAGCCTCTGCTGTTCCTGATAATATGTGAGTGCTATATGAATCTGCCACCTCGCCCAAATCTGAGTTAGGAGTATCTCGCATGGAGAGATATTTACAACAGTTTGCGCACCCTGCCCTTCACCTTTTAGTCCAAATGATGGGGATCAACCATCAGGAAATCTTTTAAAATTTAAATTTATTGTGGGGAAGGCTGACCATGGGATGGACACTTCCAAATATGACTCAGAAGAGACAAAAATTAGTACAAGGGGAGGCACCCCAGAGAAGCAATGCTATATCTTGTTGCCAGCAGGAACGCCACTTATGGGGAGGAGGAGGAAACGTGTGAAGGGGCCATAGGCACAATTGAGCACGTGTGGAGGAAGGGGTCTGATTTGATGAACTAGACTGGGAACCAGGAGGAGACCAACTGTCAGCAACGCGGTGGGAGATATCCAAACATCCACACTTGAAAGTGGTCCACCAAATGGGACTGGAATCTGTGGACCGCTTCTGGGAGGGTGGGGGTGGAGCCTGAGATGGCATCTAAGACAATCGTGTGGATGGTCCACATGGCGATTGCAACCACCAAAGCAGGAAGGGAGGGCGGAAGGGGGGAGGCCATTGATAGAGCAAACATATCTCTTGACAGACTGAAGGGATGCGTTTGATCCTGGCCCAGAAGACGTTGAACTTCGCGCCATATCACTTTAGAGGTAGGGCACTTCTCCAGGCGGTGAAACAGCGTTCATACTGGCCACACATGACACAGGATGAGTGTAAAGCATTAGAGCGCTCAGCTGTACGATACACCCACCTCAGGCAGCGCCACACATGGGAGCGGACTTGAGGTTGCAACAGAGGATGGTGTACATATTTCCAGATATTTTTTGGGTCTCAATGGAGTAAGTGATGTCCATCATGTCCGGGTAGTCCACCCTGGATAGGACATGGGGCCAAATGGGGATCACGCCATCATGTTTGGGCAGCCCCTGTACCTCTTGTGTGAACTGAGGAGAGGGGCGGCCTCTTTAGGTTGTATGTCCGCCAATATAAATTCTCCACTCAGCGCTCCGCATGGAGAGTAGGATTCGTTTGTAGTGGGTTTTAGTCCCGTGAGGACCTGTGGCCGATGTGTGTAAAGTGATGTATTTCATCAGGGAGTGGGGGTTTGATGGATTGTTGAGGCCCAAGGCGCGGGAGAAGTTGGAGCGGGCTGCGCAGGACCAGTGTTGGGAGGGGAGTGTAGGGGTGGTGACGGCCGCAATCCAGGTGCCCAGGATCTTGGCGGCATGGGCTTTGTTGTCAAGCAGGCTCATGCCACCATGATGTTGAGGGCCAAACATGACCTCTAGTCGCACTGGTGGAGGGCGGCCTGAACAGAGCCATCCTTGCAGCAAGGCGTACAAGGATCTAAAGAAGCTTGGGGAGAAGTGGATGGCATGGGCTCCAAACCAGACTTTGGAGAGGAGCATAGATTTGGCTAAAACAACCCTGCCAGTAAGGGAAGTAGGTGGGCTCTGAGAGAGGCGATTCGCTTTGTCACGTTATCCATAATACGGCACTCCAGTACTGCTGACGCGTATCCGCCTGCCTCCATCTACACGCTCATATGGCGCACCGGTCCTATGGTAGGATGTGGCACGAAGGGGAGCATCAGTGGAGCGGTGTGTGTTGAGTTAGTAAGGCGTGGACGTGGGCGAGCAGATGGGCCAGGTTAGGAACTAATTGCTGGGGTCCAGCAGTTCTGAAACCAACCAAGGAGGATGATTTCGGTTTTGGAAGCGTTCAGTGCCGCGTTGCTTACCCGAAAATACTCCTGGATAAGAGCTTCAAGCGCGCGTGCATCTTTTTTTTTTACTAGATGGTCCCAACCCAGCGCGCGTGCATCTTGATTATTAGACACCCCAACCACATAATCATCTGCGAACGCCATTATCTTGACTGGGGCTTAGCCTGGAACGTGGACCTCAGTGACTTGGGCATTCACATTTCGCAGTAGTGGGTCAAGGCTGAAGTTGTATAAGAGTGGTCTGAGGGGGTCCCCTTGTTGCAAGCTCCGGTTGAGGGCGGACTACTTCCATCAGGAAGCCAGGGCCACGCACTGCCATTGTTGCAGATTCCGTGAGCAGCATTACCCAGTTGATGAAGTGATGGGGTAGGTAGAATTGATGGAGGCAGGCCCTAAGGTATTCCCAGTTTACTTTATCATAGGCCTTTTGTTGTTCCAAGAATATAAGTGCCCCAGAGGCTGTGGACTGACATAGATTAGCCACAGAGTGCATGTTATCCCAAATCAAACTTCTGGGGGATGAAACTGAATTGTTCTGGGGAGATGGTGGCAGATGCTACAGTCCCTAAACGGTTAGCTATGATTTTTGTAAAATTTTTGGTGTCTGTGTTTGTTAGAGAGATGGGGCTCCAGTTAGCTAAGTCTAGCTTATCCCCTTTCTTGAAGAGTGTGACAGTGAAGGCCTCATGTCCTCCTGGTAGGAGGCGCATTTCCATCAGGCTTTGGTTAAGTGATGCGAGCAGCAATGGGGATATATATTTGAAATATTTTTTGTAGAACTCATATGGAATGCCATCTGGGCCTGGGCATTTTTGGTTTGGTGCACCACAAATGGCTGTCCATAATTTGTTCGGAGTAATCAAATTCATTATTTCTGGGTATCAGAAAATGGAGCGGATGTGGGCTCAGTCAAGAAATTCTGCCACTTTAGCCAGCTGAATTGGGTTGGATAGGTACAATTTGGAGTAATACTGTTGCATTTCAATTGCCACTTCGGCCAGTGTATCCGAAATGGAATTATCCAATCTTTGCACCTGTGTGCAGGCCACACTCTGGCATGGTGCAAAAAATTTATAAAGAAATGTGCGGTACATTTGTCGCCTTTTGTGATGCGTGTGGCCCTGTACTGAACACAAACCTGATGTTTGTGTTGTCTTTCAAGTGCGTTGAGGTGGGCAGCTGCCTCCGCCCACTTTCATCCCCATGCAGAGCTGGATCCTGTAACTGGGATGTTGGACTCCAAGTGTGCCAATTCTGCCAGAGCGCGCGAGATAACCGCTGATGTGGCTCGTGAGCATCTGGAGGAGAGATGGCGAGAGTGGCGGATGGTGTCATATTTGAAAGTTGCCCATGTGGAAATGGGGTCCGCGCAAAACGGTGCAATAAACTTTCTTGCCAAAGTTGCCTCTTCTACCCACGTGGAAAATCCTGGCAACCCGAGCTTGGGGGGCGGATTTTGTACCAGTGTGGCCTTAGCAGATGTGACAGGTAGGTGGTAGGTTAGCGAGACCAGCTGATGGTCAGAGAATTTAAATCTTGTTGTCTTGAAGTGGGAGATGTGGGGTTGGAATTTCGCCGGCATTAGAATAAGGTCAATGCGGGTCATGGACCTTAATTGGCCATTGTGTACGTGGGGACACGTCATGTTTTTGAGCAGCAGGGCATGTCGCAGCAGCACATCTATTAACCTAAGGGTGGCCTTTAGAACGCGTAGTTCTACGTGACCCTGGGGGGCATGGGGTGAGGAAGGCCACCAGTCCGTTGGTGTGTTTAGCCAACAGTTCATGTCATCAACTAGGAAGGAGTCTGGGGATATTGGGAGGGATTTGACCGATGAGAAAAATTCCTGACACTCATGTGAACCATTTGGGGCATAGATGTTGATGATTGCGTGTGCTACGTCAGCCCACAAGAAAGTGACAACAAGCACTCAGCCATTTAGGAATGTTTCTGAGGATAAAAATTTGAAAAAATTATTTTTCTGAATTAGCACCCCACAGTGCATCGACCAAAAGGATAGGGATGGGAGGAGCATTGTTTTACAAGCTTTCTCGGAACCTCATGGAAAGTGGGACTCCTGGATGGCCAAGGTATCCATGGGTAAATTGTGTTGTAAAAAAACTCAGTTTCCTAGCCCGGGATGGGGAGTCCTTGAGTCCAGTGATATTCAATGTCCCTATAGTGAAGGTTTCCCCCTTTGCACCTTAGGTGCGAGGGGTGGGCACCCAGGCCCACCATCCTCTTCTAGATCCCCACGGGCCTTCACAGCAGCGTGGGTTTTAGCAGCAATGCTATTGGAGTTTTTGTTGATTTTGCAGAAAGAGTCGCGTTGGCTTTAGCCTTCACTTTTTGTTTTCCCAACGTTGGACGAATTTTTTGTGATGCGGGTGAGTTTTGGTGCACCGATGAGTGAGTTGAAAAGTTTTTTTTTAGTTGAGATGGGTCTCAAGCTGGTTTCAACCGGAGCTTGCATGTAATGATTGGGTGAGATTGAATCTCCCATCAGATCCTCAGATTGAGTGGCCCGCTCAGCATGGGCTTCCCAATCTGATTTGTTGATGAATTCCCAAGTTGCTTCTGCCATGAAGGTCTCCATGTCCTCCTGGCATTGTAAGTGTGAGATAGCGGTGGTGGCTTTGGCCGCTTCCTTGGCCGCAGCCCTATGGGCCTGCTTGGCTTTCTAACACTCTTGTGGGGAGATAGGCTTTACCAGTAGGTAGCAGCCTTGTGCTCCCCATGGGAAGGCCTCCTTGGTGCTTGCGGTTAGTTTGTAGTACACCTCTCCGCTGGCCATGGCCGCTGAGGGGTGCTCTTGGAATGTGACGCCCTCCTTGATGGGGCATGCGTGTGCCTTATGGCCAAATGCGTCACAGTGGGTGCAAATGGGGGGCGGTGTCCATGGTCACCTGGAATGGGTGGGTGGTATGCCCTGTGATATTAATAAAAGTGGAGTGCAGGATCTGGGTTAGGTCCTTCGCGATCTCCTCAGTTGGGGTCAGAACTGCGCTGGCTTTGCTGATGCACAGGTGTGGCATCAGCATGAAGCGTTGCATTTCGAAAGATTGTATTTCGCCATATATGGCAAGAGATTTTTCAGGTGTTGTTCCAAATTGTCACGTTTTACCATAGTAGGCAAAAAGTTGAACGTGAGGAAAATTTGGTTTGATTTTATCCATCTGGTGCATTTAGTTTTGATGACCCATTGCCCTTCGGGGAGGTCAACCACTACATGCACTGCTGCAGCCTTGTCTGCTGCTGTTTTGCTTTCGAAACCTAAGTCCAGCCAACCGCGTGACATGGAGTGAGGTGCAACATACACCGCGGTCAGGTAAATTGTGTGCACATCTTCACAAAATTTTTCCCATAAGGCCGTTTGTTGGATGTCCAGAAACACGCGGACTTCAAATTCCACCAACGAAAGTGGCTGGGAGTGTGGCGTGTTGATGTACTGGTTGCATCATGCTTGCCATGCGAGTATCTCCGGGGAAATAGTGACCACCAGTTTCTTAGTATTCTTGTCAATTCTGCCAGATTTTCTGGGGCGTTTTCGAACGTTGGAGGCCGCGGGCCTTCCACCTGCTCCTCTTACCTTGCTTGCCCAACTGCTCCCTGAC
This sequence comes from Massospora cicadina, assembly GCA_022478985.1. NCBI lineage: Eukaryota > Fungi > Entomophthoromycota > Entomophthoromycetes > Entomophthorales > Entomophthoraceae > Massospora > Massospora cicadina. Next base: position 111,078 of record JAKSZP010002873.1, on the reverse strand, counting down.
ATGGGCGCAGACTAATCTCCTCTGTGAGATTATCAAACTAGATTCAGTCTTGAATTGAATAGGTTGCAATAGTGATTGCAACGAGAAAGAAAAGTTTTTTACCATCAGAAAATCTTGCAACAGTTTACCTTGTCCCAAAAGTTACACTCCTACCTCTTAGATTTCTACAAAACGGCTTCTTCATTTTTTAAGAGATAACCGTGAGGCTATTCTTGAAAACCGCGCCCAACTTATCTTTATTCAAAATTCAACTCTCCCAACTGGATGTGGGTATTGCTATCCTGCTTTGCGAGGAAGTAGCTACTCAATTTATTGAGACCACCACAAATTATCAAGATTCAGTTGCAACAAGCCATTACTAACCTCACCAGCCAACTTAATGCTTTTACCAAACAAACTTTTGAATGAATAAGCCTGATTGAATCAACAATCCAACTATCGTTTAATATCTCAAGCGTGCCTGAGATTCCAGAACCCCTGGCCATCTGTGTCCCCCAGGTCCTCCTGGGGAGCAAGGATCAGCTGGTCCCTCAAGAGTGATGGGCTACTGGTCGGGATGGAAGTGAAGGGCCACCTGGGCCAACTGGCCCCCTGGATATGGGCATCCTGGCCCTTGTGGGCCCCCTGGGTCCCCTGGGCCTCCTGGTCCTTCTGGTCCTATGGGTTTGACTGTGCACTTATCTTCCCCTCCAGAGGATCCATCCTCAAATAACCGCCTTCTCACTCTCAAGAGAAACTTTAAAATATTGCTTAAAGCTGTTGGCTATCTCGCTCTGGAGAACCTATTAATCCAAACCTTACTGTTGATGCAATTAAGGAAGGGTTAGATAGCTCTTACCATCTTTAAAATTCTCTCACTGACGATTTAACTCACCAAAAAGAAAAAATTGTTAGGTTGGAGCAAGACAATTATGAGCTTTAAACCCTAGTCCAAAATCCATGTGTCAAAATGGAATCATTATGCAACAAACTTCAACAAAAAGCATCCACTGAGTCTCTAATTGCTCAAATTGGGGCTCTTCAAGATGATCTGATCCATTTTAGACAACAAGTTGATTTAAATCAGAATCCTGTACCTCCGTCCAAATCTGAGCTATCTGATTTCAATCAAATTAGCCCGGTAGGCATTACTGTTATTTCAGCTCCCATGGGACTACGTTTAAACCTTCTTTTAAGGACAAGTTCACCCCGGGGGAAGGAAGTATTGCTTCAATTCTATATATTTATGTGAACGCGATGGAGGAAGCTCCCAATTGACGAAAGGGTAAATACTTACCCTCTTGCCTTAGTAGATCCGCCCAAGAAATTTTGGTACCCCACCTCATGAGATGCAGCACTTTGGCTGAGGTGAAGGCTGCGCTTATTAAAGAATTTAGTAGTGATCTCACCTTGGCAAATCAGAAGCATGCCTTTATGAGTATTAAGTTAAGACGTGGTGAATCTCCCACTGAGTTTGCTGCTCAATTCTATGCTGAGGCTCAAACATTGGTATCTAGCAACCGCCTCACTCTTGACAATGCTGTTGTTACCGTCCTGTCCTCTTTAGAGTTTAACTCGCAGCTCCATCTTTACATGACTTCAGTTAAACGAAACTTAACTTCTATTTTAGATAATAAGAAGGCCCTTCTTGAAATACCTACCTCTGTAGTTACATCTGCTCCTGCTTCCACTTCATCCTCACATCCTCAAATTCATGTGGTGAACAACAATGAGTCTGGAAAAAATTGAGCTCGTCCCAACTGCACCTATTGTGGTCGTCGCAACCACACCATTGGCATTTTTGGACAAAAATGGCCGAAAAGAAAGCAAAGAGGGGTCAGTATAGGGTGAGAGGCTCCCTATGCTGACAACTTTACTACACCTCGAGAACAATCAGTCCATACTGTTTCCACTGACCTTGTTGGCCCTAGTGCTCCTGATGAGGAAACCCCTATTGAGCCTTCCATAGATATTAAACCTAGCGATATTTCTTCTTATTATCTTTCTAAGTCGGCCCCTGCAGCTATATATTCTATCCCAGCTCAGTGAAAAGTGATGGTAACCCGTATTGAAGCGGTAGTTCACAAGGTGAAGGTTCTTGCTATTATTGACTCTGGATCTCCAATTAACATCATTTCTTCTCAACTAATCAGAAAAATTAATATTCAGCCTGATCTTAACTACGTCAGAATATGGGACTTCTGGTACCACATATGCTCGAGCTAAAGGTGCTTACTCCCACTTGCCCCTAAAGTTAGGCAGCCTAAAGCTCTCTATCCTTGCTGTAGTCTTGAATAACAATAACTATGACCTCCTACTGGGCACTGGGTTTCTTATGGAACATGTTGCTTATAAAATTGTTAAGGATAATTTAATTTCTATATTAAGGCACCGTGTCCCTTTACTTTTAATTTTTGCTCTCAAAGAAAAAGGGAAGCAGAAGTTGAGGACATGCCTTCTCGAGTCTCCTGATTCTGTTGAGCGTTTAGAATATCATGTGTTGGGGTTCAAAGTCAAGTTGCCCCCTCCCATGGTCGAGGCTGAAGAGGGGATGCCTTTACATTCTCCCCAAGTCCATACCATACCTCCGCAGGCCCAAATCCTGGTCAACACTGGGTTTAGTTGTTTCACACTCATAATCATTTGCTCAAGATATCTAGTTTACCTAACCCTTCTGTATTTGAAGATTTCCCCTGTTCAGGGGTTTTATATTCCACTTATCAAGGCACTGTCACTGTTCTTTTAGCCAACCTCTCCTGTTCTCCTAAAGTCATTGAGCTGAACCAACCTATTGCTTACGTCCGCCTTTTACCTTATAACCAGGTGGTGGGGGTTCATGGCGTTGGGACCCTTCGTGACTTTGGGTTAGAGGAGCCTCCTGTTTTTGCTGCAGTGCCTGTACAAATAGGTTCTGATTTGTCAGCTGAACAAAAGGCGGCTGCCAAAGCTTTGATTGACGAGTATTCAGATATTTTCTCCTCAGGCCCTTACGATTATGGCCATATGCAAGGCGTTCAACACCAGGTCAATACTGGAGATGCTGCTCCTTTTCGCTCTAGACCTTATCACAAATCAAAAACTGAAGAAGCCCAGGTTACCTTCAAATTAAAGCAATTTTTCGATGCTGGCCTCCTTCAACCATCACGTAGTACCTGGTCCTCCCTCTCCTGTTGATTAAAAAAGAAGGACGGGAGCCATCATGTTGTTATGGAATATCGACGATTAGATTCCATAATGCGCAAGGACAGCTACCCTTTACCCCACATTGATGACTCCATATGCTCTTTATCTGGATCTCAATACTTTTCTGCGATGGACCTGGCCAGTGGCTACTGGAAGATTGATCTTTCCACTGAGGATCAATCCAAGTGTTCCCTCATTCCCATGAAGGGTTGTTTGATCCCACCCATATGCCGAAGAGTTATGCAATGCCCCTGCTAACTTCCAACGGGCTATGGACCAGTTGTTTGGGGACTCTAAACTCATGTGTGTGTTAGTATACCTTAATGATGTCACTGTCTTCTCCCAAACATTTACTGCACACCTCGATGATCTTTGTCAGGTATTTCAGCGACTATGGGAGGCCTCCTTAAAGCGTAAACCCTCTAAATGTAAGTTCTTTGAACGAGAAATGGAATTTTTAGGACATAAGGCGACGCGGTAAGGTATCCTTCCCATCCCAGATAAGGTCTCTGCCATTAAACGCATGCCCGCTCCAAAGAACTTTTGAGACATCTAAGTCTTTCTGGGAAAGGTGGGCTACTACCTCCAGTTTATCTCTCAATTCGCTGACCTTGCTGATCACTTAGTTGAACTCTACACATAAATGTGCCCTTCTTTTGGGCCCTGAACAACAACAGTCCTTCGATTCCTTACGCACTGCCTTGTCATCAGCCCCTGTCTTAATACATCCTAACTTTGAGCAACATTTTGTTCTCTTCAATGATGCCAGTGATACCACTGTAGGCGCCATCCTTTACCAGTTAGACCAAGACCAAGTTGACAACCCAATCGCCTACTTTAGCAAGACATTAACCAAGGCAGAGCGTAATTACTCAGTAACTGAACGAGTTTGCCTGGCAGTTTTTCTTGCTATCAAACACTTCCGCCCCTATTTGTATGGTAAACATTTTACAATAGTTATTTATCATTCCTTCCTCCGTTGGCTTTGTCAAATGAAATATCCTGATAGGAGGTTAGCTCGCTGGGCCCTCAGACTCCAAAATTATGATTTTTCTATAGTTCACAGAGCCGGCGCCATTCATCAAAATGTGGATGGGCTACCTCGCCTCCCTATTTTACATGTAACTATTCCTGAAAAATCGACTTTTTGAGCTTCGCCTAACCCTAGATTTTGGTCTCAAGAATCTCCAGACATTCAAGCCCGACTAAAGAAGATGGCTGCTAACACTAAAGTCGTTAATGGTGTCTTGGTAAAACAGGTTGGCACCACTTTTTTGCCCTAATTCTGCCCTTCTCTTCGGACTGAAACTATCATGGAAGCCCATAAGACCCTTGGGCATGGGGCTGTAAAGATAACCCTTGAATGGCTAAAAACCAAATGCTACTGGGAGAATATGGCTGAGTCCATTCATGATGTTTTAAAAAGTTGCTTCACCTGACGTTCCCAGGACAAGTCTAATCCTCGCTTTAAATTTGAGCTCGTAGCCCCTGGGGCCCCTTTTGATACTGTTAGCATCAATTATATAGGTCCACTACCTATGGGTGTCTATGGCCATCGCTATATTATCCTTGCCATTGACCACTTAACCAAGTGGGTTGAGGCCACTTCAGTCCCTCACGCTACTGATAGAGCTACTGCCCTCGTCCTGTACCAACATGCATTTTCCCGTCACAGTTGCCCGTGGGTACTTTTATCAGACAATGCAAAAATTTTATTTCCTCTATAGTCCAGGAATTAACTTCTTTACTAGGTATAAAGCACCTCTTCACTACACCATATAATCCCGCCACTAATGGCGCGGTAGAGCGTGCTAATGGTACTTTAATTTCCATTCTAAGAAAATTAGCTGCTTCAGACCCTGTGCACTGGAATGAATTTTCTCCCAGCTGCCTTATCGGCCTACTGAGTTAGCTATCACAAAATGATTAAGATGTCCCCTTTCCAAGCCCTATATGGGCGCGAGCCACCTTTGCCTTCCAGTCTTCAACCTATCCTTCAATCATCTAATCTAAGTAATGTGAGCTTACCCTGCGATGGCTAACTGATGAGATCATATATCTCCAAGATATGGCCAATGGATCTATAAAAACTACCAATTTTAGAGATGGAGTTCGAGCCAATGAGCAAGGTACTGCGCTCCCTGAATACTCTTTAGGAGATCTAGTCTTGTTCTATCACCATCGCCCTGGGGGCAGGACCCATAATCTTGCCACCACTTGGTCTGGTCCTTAATGGGTGATACACTGTAGGGGCCCTGAATACTCTATCGCTGCTACTGGTACTGGAACGGTAGTTAATCGCGTCTACAGCCATTTTCTGTGCAAGCACTATCCCCCTCAGCGAGATCTTGAGGGGGGTGTTGTTGGGATTTGACCTTCTCCCAATCAATTTAATTTGAATTTCCCTACTTCTGATACCTCTCTGAATTTTCCTCTAATGGAGCCTTATTTTCCGCCCCTAATCGATTTGTTAAAAGGAAGCCTGTCATCAACTCCCCACCTAATCAACTTCAGGATGCTGAAGATCTTGCTGGTGGATGATGTCGCTATCCTGAAAGGATTATGAGGAAAACCTCACCTATAAATATCCGCGCATTTTCTTAAATAAAGTTACATTTTTTATCTCCAATCCATTTGAAGTTTTACTTATTTCTAGAGCCTCTGTACAGCAAGCTCCTCTCCAGCCATCAACTTCCCCAGCTTAACACAATAGGTCCCTCGTCACCTATTCTCAAGCTTATAGCAAGTTATCGTCCCCTACATATATGATTCCTGGCTCTCCCCGCTGACTTCTCGCTGCAGGACATTTTATCCCATCCATTTTGGTATGCTTTAGTGTAATATTGCCCTCAGCAACCCTATCCTGACACCTCCCAAGAAAATCGCTGACATTCTTGCCATCATACTTCTTGCAAGACACAAGAACTACGTCCTAGTTCATGTATCAAGAGGAGAGATATTTCCTGTTCAAAATGAAGAGTATAATGTAAGTCTGGAAACATAACCTCTTGGGTGACACTGTGTGTAGTTCCCTTTCAGATGAAAGAAGGGACCAAAAGCGCCGGTGGAGCCCTTTGTCAACTAGATGACTTGGTCCATGTTGTTATATGTGGTGGGCAACTTCTCTGCAATCCAAAAATGCCCCTATTGTACCCCCATTCCTGCTTCTTCTCTCATTAAATATCAGGGGGTCTGTTAGGAGGTAGTACAGCTTAGAAACACCAGCAGGACCTCAAACACATCTTACCCACATATTGTTAAAAACACTGTTAAAATAAAAAGGTTTTCTAATTATTTTCTGCTAATAACACCTATAAATGTAAAAACTGCACAGGTTTGGTTGTTGTTCAATTCTCCGCGTTGTTTGATAGTAAAACATATTTGTTTTGTATAGTATAGAGACTAATATCCATATTTTAATTAAATTACAAGATTTTGACCCAACGCTTGGCTAGTATATCCTCTCAAAGTACTTTGATGTCCTTAATTGGGATTCGCCTCCTGGTACCGCCTAAATCAATCTACGCTTAGATCCCTGTTTACAGTTTCTCTTTATGACAGCCAGTTGGCAGCAATCCCAATTCAATCAGGGTCTTTTCTGGATCCACGCTCAGATCAATACACTTTATCCTAAATAGTATCCCAATTAGAACACACAGCAATAATTTCCTTGTGAAAGAATAGAACTCAAAATGGATTCTGAGAAAGTATACTAATATAATACTCTGGTAAATGATTTGGTAATACAGTTTTTATTTTTGAATTTTTTAGGAGATTTATATTGGGGATTTTGGCGCGCAACTTTTTGTTGGAAACTCCTCAATGAAATGGTAGCCGTTGCTGTTGAATTACCCATCCTCAACTCGGCAACAATGGTCTTCCACATCCTGGCTAGGATTCCATCATTGGACATCTTCAAGACCTAAAACAGAAAAAGTCAGAAAAAGTGTCCCTAACGTTTTCCTCACAATCCCAACAAACGACTATAATTGGCAAGTGATCTGCATATTTAATGGGACTTTTTACCCATTAAGGCAGGTTGCAAACTAACTAATTGATTTGCTAGTTCCAGGCGGTGTCACTTGCCTCGCAACTTGATCCTTAAATTCCCAAACAGTTGGTGACAAAACCAAACTAATACCAATTGTACACCTGATTGTTAACAGCTATCATTTGCCCCTATTTTATCAGCAACTCTGCCCAACGAGATCTTAAGCTTTTGTCCAAATCATTCCCCAACCAATCTGACGCAGGTTAATAGCCTAAAATCACATTAAGCATTATTACCCTGAAATCAGGGTCAACCAATTTCCAATTTACTTTGCATTAGGGAATTATCCCCTAGAGATCCCTGGTAATCTAGTCAGCTGGGAATATGGGCAAAAATTCCAACACATCCACCCTCAGGCCAGATTTCTAGAAAGAAAAGGATTGGGGGAAGGAGAACACCGCTTCAGACACTTGGTCATATATTTAATTTGTTCGAGTGGAGTATGATCATTTGGTATTTTGCTGCTCAGGAATGCATTTGGCATGCAGCTCTCTTCCTCTTCCTCCTTGCTACTGCTATTCAGAGCGTGGTCCTCACAACCTTCTTTCATGCTGGTCTGTTTTGATTTACTCATGCCAATATTAATCATGGGATCCAGTTTTCCCCTCGTCAGGGCATATGACCTGCTGTCATATTCAGATTCTTGATCCAGCTCCTCAATTTTCTGATCTTCTCCTCATCCTTGACAGGAGATTCTTGCCGTCAATGTTCATTTTGTGGCCCAATTAAGAATGCTCATTCATGTTTGCCCTTGTTACTTTCTCATAATAACCTCCTGGATCATATCATTCTTAATTATTCTCTGGAGAGCTTATCTTATTAGTTTGGAGATTAATTTTCCAAAACTAGAGTTTAATTGATTTCAGAGTGCATAATTTCTACTATCATATAAGCCTGACATCCTGGCTCTTGTCCAGCTCATATGTCAAATTCTGAGTCTCAGTACCAGCAACTGCTCAATAGTTTTCCTGATAAAGAACTTTGGCTCTTCCAGCTGATGAGTCAATCTGAACGCCAGAACCTCTTCTATGGTCCTTCTAGGAATCATACTTCTAGTCAAGTTCCAGTCACCAGTCCTTCTTTAGAATTACCAGAAACAGCAACCAACCCTGACAAAACCAGGTTAGTAAATATCTCAAATGACTCACAACGAATCTTTCCTCTGTCATTAATTCCTGAGTTAGATTTCAAAACTCTCCTGGATTTGGCTCCTTTTTCAGATACTCCTACCATCATTGTCAAACCTCCTCAAGAGATGCCCTCCGCTCTCTATTGTTCATTCCTCGCCAGATTGGACTTGCTTTCAGAGCTCCTATTCTGACTCAGTCAATATTACAAGTCAGCTGTCTTGGCCAAAAACTAGCAATCAGTAACAGCAAAGATTTTGAACTCCCCATAGAAGAATCAAGATCCCAAGTCATTGAGGCTTTGTCTATAGCTCTGAACTCTTATGATCTTGAAAACATTCTAGATTGAGATATTGCATCCTATGCTCTTCAGCTGCTGTCCAAGTCTCTTGAAGTTGGGCCACGAAGTTTTCAGTTTCTCCTGGTTTCCATCACTCATTCTGCTTCAGCTTATAGGAAGCTTGTAGTAATCATTGCCAGAATGCCTTTTGCTTCTTGCATGACTATCTCATTTACTTGCGCTTCCCATCGGTATCTTCAACTGATGGCTTTGATAGGGGCATGATTTGGCAACTCCACCTATTATCGCTTTCTCGTTGCTATCACATATGTCCAGTGTTCTTGATGAAGCCTGTCAGTAAGTGCTCAAGACCAATCTTTCAGCTCCAGTGCCATATTGGGATTACTCAGGGTTATTCACTGACTGCCACTTTTTGTACTGTTGTTTCCCTCCCCACTATGGGGTATCACGTTTGGCATCTTCCAACATTTCAAATTCTCTTCCCCTAGTCACTTTCTTGCAGGGATCTGCGTCCTGTCAACAAACTTGGTTTTGTGTAAGTCTATCCCTTACTAGCGTCCAATCTCATATAGATTTTGATGGTTTATCTACTCCTACTGCAATCCATCCTCCCTCCCCTTGAGGCGACATAGGCGAAATCATCCCAAAGCTCAGATAGCCAATGGAAAAATGAAAATTATAAAAATATATCGGTTTTCTGAGCATTTTTTTACAATCATTTTTTCTAATATTTTTATCAATCTTCCTTTCCTTTTTTTCCATGGGAATTGACCTTTTTTCAGTTCAGCGGTCCATCTTTTTATTTTATTCCCTCAAACTGAATCCTTGGTATACTTAGACCTACCAGTTTTCTATGGTTCAGATGTTTACTTTTTTAAGACTTAACCATCTAGTTAGGTTCAGTGGTCCTTTTTTCGGATTTAACCAAATCATTAGGACATAACCAACTCAATGGTTCAGCGATTCTTTGAAACTCTTTTTTATTTAAAGTGATCCAGCATTAAATACTTAGCATTGACTTGAATTACTATTATTCCATCCAAGAGGTTCTTGATGGAGTAGGCATCCATCATCATCTTAGCAATAATCTTGAATGGACCCAACCACAACAGATCCCTTTATTTCTTCTTCCAAGACCATGTGTATTGCAATATTCAACTCTTTTGCCTTTTTGTATTCTGATAAGGCCAGTCAGTTCTTATCATCCATCATTTTTACTTGCTCTCTTTTCTATAAAGTTGTATCAAATGCTTGTGTAAAAATTTATGGTTTTCGATTATTTTTAGTCAATAACCCCTATAAATTATTACTTGCACAGGTTTAATTCTTGGCAATTCATCCACGTTGTGTTGTTGTTGATATAATCAATTGATAATAGTATGACGACTATTATCCATAGTTGAATGGAATTCTTAGCTCTCAGCCCAGCGCTCAGCTAGTATTTCTGCTTGAAATACTTATAATGTCTCAAAATAGGAATTCATTCCCTCAAACTGTACAACCTAATCTTCTCTTTAATTCCTTGATGACAGTTTCTCCAGTTTGACACACAGTTGACTACAATCAATAATTTGTTTCCACTTCTTCTCTGGATCTCCGCTCAGATCCTTACATTTTTTCTTAAAGAGTCTCACAATTATTGCATGTGGGAATCCAGCTGATTTGTGCTCGCTTGGTGCTAGATGCTGTGTGGATTCCACTAAGATTTTATAAAAAAATAATAAATAAATAAAGTGCTAATAAAAATGGGTTTTTATGAATTTATTAAGCATGCAATAAGGGAAAAACGATATCCCTTGACTCCAATTATCTAGTATTTAAAGTAAATTTGAAAGGGACCATCTAGTACTAAAAAAGTAAATTTGAAAGTTGAGGGGGAATTTGGGAATATGTTTGGAATAGCCTGAATGAGTCCAAATTAGGAAATATGCAGAAATAGCATATCATGACTTAGAAACTCGCATCAAGGCAGTGGAGTAAAGGAAGAGGAAATTTGATTGGCCCAAACATACCTGTGAGGTAATGTTCTTATAAACTTGAGCCAATCATCGCCCAAGAAGTTTCTTGCACCTTGGGGGCCCCTGTCAAGCCTATAAAAGGGGGATCCCCATGCAGGTGCTTTGAAGGACTTTGTTGGGGTTGGGGGAGTGCCTTCCAATGATTCCACTGAGGTCCATGGTGCGGTTGGAGAAATATGACTTTCAGATTTTACAATGCCCATATGGGTTTCAAACTGGTGATTCCCCAATTAACAGGGTTCCACCAAGAATTGGCTGAGGACTTTTGGCCGATATCATTGATTTTTCATTTTTTCTATAATTAAATATACTCTTAACAGCATCAAAATATCGCAAATGGCTGATATTTCCCTTTCTCAGCAGGACTCGACCTACAGCAATCTGATCTCTAGTCTGCTAAGGTAAATGTCTGACATTGCACAAAGAAATAATATCCCTGTGAAAGAATAGAACAATTGAAAGCTGATAAAGTTTACTACCTAAACTATATACCAGATGAAAACTATAGAATCTTTTTTATTATAGTGATTTCTAGGGAATTTATAGAGGGCTTTGGCCATCTAACCCTCAGTTGAAACCTCTTCAATTAAACGGCACATGTTGCTGTTGAATTACCCATCCTCATCTCAGCAACAATGATCTTCCCCATCCTGGCTAGGATTCTGTCATTGGACATCCTCGAGACCTAAATGGAAAGAGTCAGAAAACGTGTCCCTAACGTTTTCCTCTTGATCCAAGCAAACCAACCATATTTGGCTAGCGACCTGCTTAGGTAATAGGGCTTGCTACCCAATAAGGCAGTTCACAAACCAAATGATCAATTCGCTAGTTGCAGGTGGCATCACTCACCTCACAACTTGATATTTAAATTCCCAATCAGTCGGTATTGAAACCCAACTTATCTCAATTGTACACCTGATATTTAATCAACTATCAGACAACCTTTTTTGTCAGCAACTCTGCCTTATGAGATCTTAAGCATTTGTCTGGATCAATCCCTGACAGTTCCAACAAGACAATTATCCTAAAATCCCCCAAACATGGTTACTTTAAAATCAGGTTCAACTGACTTCCTATTCACCTCACATTAGAGAATTATCCCCTAGCGATTCCTGGTAATTTAGAAAGCTAGTAATATAAGCAAAAATACCAACACATCCCCCTCAGGCCAGATTTCCAGCGAAAAAGGACTGGGGTAGGAGACTCCACTTCAGACACTCAGTCAAATACTTCATTTGCTTAAGCAGAGTATGAAAATAAATATCCAACACTGCTTGGGATGACCTTTAGCATGTGGCTCTCTTTCTCTTCTTCCTTGTTACCGCTTACTCAGAGTGTGGTCTCCACAATCTACTGTATTGCTGGGCTGATTGATTTACTTGTGATGATATTAGTCCCGGGATCCAGTTTTCTTCTCATCAGGGAATATGACCTGCTGTCATATTCAGGATTCTTGGTCTGGCGTCCTCAATTTCCTAATTTTCTCTTGTTCCTAGACAGGAGACTCTTAATGTCAATGCTCATTTTACAGCCCTAAATTAATAATGCTTATTTATGTTCACCCTTGTTATTTTACTCTCATAACCTCTTGGCTCATATCCTTCTTAATTCTTCTCTGGAGAGCTTATCCCATTAATTTTGAGATTAATTTCTCCAAAAATTGGAGCGTAATGGATTGTAAAGTGCATAATGTTGACTTATATATAAGTCCAACATCCCCTCTTGTCCAGCTCATATGTCAAATTCTGAGTCACAGTACCAACAGTTACTCAACACTTTGTCTGATCAAGATCTTTGCCTTTTCCAGCAGATGAGTTGGGATGCGTGATGGAACCTCTTCTATAGTCCTTCTAGGACTCATACGCCTAGTCTGGCACAAGCGGCTAGTCCCTCCATGGAATTACCTAAAATGGTAACCAACCCTTTGGAAACCATGCTAGTGATTGTCTCAAACAACTTGCGGCTGATTCTCTTTCTATCATAGATTCCAGATTTAGATTTCAGAACTCTTCTGGGCTCAGGTTGGGACCATCTAGTACTAAAAAAACTCTTCTGGGTTCAGCTCCTTTTGCAGATGCACCAAACATCATCATGAATGCTCCTGAGATTATGCCTTTCGCTCTTGATCACTCTTTTCTTGCTGGGTCATAATTGCTTCCTGAGTTCTTCTTCTGGCTCATTCAATACTACAAACCCGCTGTCTTGGCTAATGTCTCACCATCAGCAACAGTATTCATTTTAAACTCCCCTAAGCAGAATTGAGGGCCCAAGTCACAGAGGCTTTATCCGTAGTACTGAATATCTCCAACCTTAAGAAAAACCCTAGATTGGGATACCGCAACTTATGCTCATTGCTTTGCTGGCAAAGTTCTTCAAAGTTGGGCCATGAAGCTTCTAGTCTCTCCCAGGTTCCATTGTTTCTTCTGCTTCATCTTCTGAGAAGCTTGTAGTCATTGCTTGCAGGATGCCATTTGCTTCTTACATGAGTATCTTGTTTCTGGCGCTTCCCATCAGTATCTTCCACTGATGGCTTTAATAGGGGGCATGATTTGGCAACCCCTGTCCAATATCCCTTGTTCGCTGCTGGCCCATATGTCCGGGGTTCTTGATGAAACCTGTCAGCTGGCACTCAAGACTAACCCTCTGGTTCCAGTACCATATTGGAATTACCTGGGTTATTTGCTGACTGCATCTTTCTATACTGTTGCTTCCCTCCCCATTCCAGGAATTCATGATTGGCTTCTTCTGACATCTCAATTTCCCTTCCCTAGTCACTTTCTCACATTGATCTGCATCCGTTAAAATAACTTGTTTTTGTGTAGGTCTAGCCCTCTCTAGCATCCAATCTAATATAGATTTTGATGGGTTATTCATTCCTACAGCTTTCCATCCTCCCTCCCCCAAGTGGCGACATAGGTGGAATCACCCCCATATTGAGGATAATCAATAAAGTAATGTTAATAATATATCAGTTTTTTTCTATGTGGCTTATAATTTTTCCCCAGATCTTTCTTCATTTTCTTCTTCTTTTTTCATGGAACTTGACCTTGTTTCAGTTCAGAGGTCCACCTTTTTATTTTTTCCTCCAAAACTGGATCCTAGGTATACTTAGGCCTACCAGTTTTCTATGGTTCAGAGATCCATTATTGGATTAAACCATCTAGATTGCTTCAGAGGTCCTTTTTTGGACTTGACCTAATCATCAGGACATAATTATCTTAATGGTTCATCAGTCCTTCTGGAACTTTTTGTTTGTCTCTCACTGATCCATTGCTTCAAATACTTAGCATGGACTTGATTTACCACTATTCCATCCAAATTATTCTTGATGGAGTAGGCATTAGTCGCCATCTTGGCGATAATCTCAAATGGACCCAACCACAAGCATCCAGACTGTTTCTTCTCCCAAAACCATGTATATCACGATAGACAACTCTTTCGCCTATTCAATATTCTGCTAAGGCCAGTCAGTTTTTATTGTCTGTTAATTTTTCTCATATCGTTTTCTTCAACATAGTATCAGATGCTTTCAATTTCATTTCAATCAGGATATTTATTAATCGGTTCAAGTATTGTTTGGCACACATCCCCAATGTTGGTTCCACCACTGTATATAATATTAGTGGCAATGCGGCCTTCCTCCCATATAACAATTTATATGGAATTTTTCCATTGCTGTATGATGACTGATACTGTAGGCGAAATTTACCAAACTCAGGTATGTTCCCCATGCATAGGTTCTTCCTGCAACCAGCATCCTTAGCATTTCAGCCAGCATTCCATTCACTCGTTCTACCAGTCTGTTTGTCTCTGACTGGTAGGGTATAAACAAGACTCCTCAGATCCCCGTTATCTCATTCAAGTGCGGGATCACATTAGACATGAAGTTTTTCCCAATGTCACTAAGCAGGACTAGCGGGCATCCATGTTGGTATATTACTTGATCCAGGATGAACTTCGCAGTGCTTTTAGCATCTAATTTTGCCAGGGCCTTCATCTCAACCCATCTTGTCAGATGTCAATAGTAACTATTATGTACTTGACTCCCCCTGTGATCATCTTCAGCAGTTCCATCATGTTGATGGACACCTTATGCCAGGAAAATCCAGGGCTGACTAGTTGGTATCCAGTTGTATTCTTATTGGGCTTGTGCAGCTGGCACTCCACACAACAAGTTAGATAATTGGCAACATCATAGTTGTTTGACTCCCAGTAGTATTACTGGTGAATATGATCGGTTGTTTTTCTCAGGCCTCCATGCCCAACAACCTTATGAGCAGCTTGAACAATAGATACTCTTTCCAATGGCTTCAGGAATAGTAACAACTTACCATTAATTGTCTTAAACACTTTTTCATCCATGGTCTTGGTGTTTTCCATTGCTTTATGAAGCATAACTTGGATTTCTCAGGACTCGTTACAAATTTCTCCATCAACCATTTTCTAGAATAACTCATCCTCCTGCTGGTATACCAACTGGACCATTGGTAACCACAACAAGTCATCACATTCTGGTGAGAAGCCCCCACTTGGTGGATTATCTAATAATCATAAGCCTGTAGCTTAAGTTCCCATTGGTTCAGTCGTCCTTCTGGTCCTCTCAAATTATGGAGCCAACGTAATAAGGAGTGGTCTGCCACCACTTTGAAGTACATTTTATGTATGAACACCCCAAACTTCTTACAAACGTAAATGACTGCAAGGCATTCATGCTCAGTTATGGTGAAGTTCCTCTCAGAAGCTGAAAGTGTCTGGCTCACAAGTGCTACTGGATTTCATCCCTAAGTTACTCTACTTGGCTTAATATGGCACCGATTGCTGTCAACAAAGCATGGGTTTATATTATAAACTCTCGATCAAAATTTGTATATTTTTAAAATCAGAGAATCTATTAGGTACCAGCATAGCTCATCGAAGGACTTTCTGGGCTTCTTAATTCTATATAAATCCTTTCATTGGATCCTTCAATAGATGGAATAAGGGTTTGGCAATTCTGGCAAAATCCTGTATAAATCTTCTGTATAATCTGACCATTCCAAGGGACACTTTATGTCTTGGACACTCTTCATCACAGCCATTTGTTCTAAGGCTTCAATTTTCTGGGATTGCAGCTGCAATCCACTAGAGTTGATCATTAATTCCAGATATTTCAACTTTTCCTTGAAGAAGTGACACTTCCTTAGCTTAATATTTAGGTTGGCCGCGGACAGTCTCTTGAATACTTCTTTCAAGTGCTTTAAATGGTCAGTAAACGTCCTACTGAACACATTGATATCGTCCAAGTACACCATTATGCACGACAACTTCAAGTCGCTTATTATAGCGTCCATGGCCCTCTGAAACAAACAGGCGCATTGCATAGACCCTGGGCATCCTCATTGGTTGGTATAGCCCCCAGCAGGGTAATTATCATGCAACTTTCTTGGTCTTCTCTTGGCAAATCGATTTGGTAATATCCTGAAATCAAATCCATCACATATAAATACTTTGCTTCTCCCAATCAGTCTAGCACATTGTTAATTCTTGGTAAGGGATACAAATCCTTTTTCGTAATCTTATTCATCTTTCAGTAGTTGACCACCACCTGATTTGAGCCATCCTTTTTCTTCATGATTAGAATCGGACTCACCCATGAACCTGATAATGGAACTAAAAGCTCATGCTTCACTAGTTTGCTAATTTCATCTTCCACTACCACTTTGACCACTCTTGACCATTTAATTGGTCTCATGCTGATAATCAAATTTCCCCAGTGTTGACCTTGTGGATCACATCTCTCACGCATCCCAAATTGTGGTCATCCTGAGAAAAAAGATATCAATTATTTTTGAACAATTTGAGCATCTCCTCTTGCTGACCTTCCATCAGATCAGTGATTTGCTCTTAATCAATCAATATGCTGATACTCTCAGTTACCCCGTCCAGTAATCCCATCTCATTGAGAGTCCCAAAATCTTGGAATCTCCTCAATTTGGCTGTTGGGATTAGATGAACAAACGTGATAATCTGATTCTTAATGATCTTCATCAGGTTTTCACTCAAATTCGCCAGGAGAACTCGAATTTCTCCATGGTCTTGCATTATTATTTCAATAGCCACCCAAGGCTCTACTCTGGACTTCTTCCAGGGGCTTCCAACCTCCCCATACAGCAGCTCCACTATCTGTAATGTCGCTCTCATGTTGACTATCTTCTATGATCCCAGTTGTATGGTTTTATCATTCTTGATCATCAGTGGAATTTCCCAGTTCTCTAGTATTACTGTCAGCATTTCTCGTCTCTTCTATCCAACTAATTGGTATTGAATCAGGATAATGTTGTCATTGTATTAAGTTGACAAACTTGTTTCTCTTATTCAGTGGAGCTTCTCCATCCTACTGATAGACCAATAGTAACATCTGACCCAATATGGTTAAAATATTATCCTCGAAGTTACATTAATCTCTTTACTTGCATAGAAATTCTTTCCCAATCAGAATGTCATAGTTTTGGTTGGCCAAAACTATTGCTGGTGCAGATATTACTAAGAATCCAAATTGCAGTGGCAAAGTGCTAACGCTCCACATGAGATGATGTTGAACACAGCTGTTCTGTACTCCTTCTTGTGTTCCAAGTCTCGCGAGATCTTTATCCTCTTCACCAACTCAGTTGAGACAATGTTAATGGGTGCTTCACCTTCAACAAATGTCCTCACTCTTACTCGATTCAATTGTATAACTATATATGTATACTCAGAGTATTGTAAGATAGTGTTTACTGAGTGTATAGCAGCATTATTAGCTGAATTGAGGGTGTAATTGATTTGCACCAATAAATCAGGAAACAATTCCTTTATCACGCTAAAGGGGATTGATAGGTTTGCATCATCTAATTGGACTTTAAACAATTTATCAGGGTTATTGGTGGCTCAAATTTTGTCTGCCAGTTGTCAGGCATACAGCCATGCAACTTCCTCAATTATCTTTAGGGTCAATTTCTTTTTCCCAGGATCTGGTCACTGCGTTTATGTCTATATTGACCACTTAATACAGTTAATATTGTACATCTTCATCCACAAACAGATCACTGATATTAATTTCCTTGTGTATGATAACTGGAGGAACAGGCTTCTCCGTAGCTCTAGACTGTTCCCAATCTAGGCTGCAGGTCCTTTTCCTGACTCCTTGGCTGCAGCAGACTCTTTTGCTTGGACCACGTTGATTAAATCCTTTGGCTTCTTAAAGTGCACAGCAAAATGTCCCTTCCCTCCGCATTAATAGCAGACCATCTCTTTCTTATTCATATGTCTGAACTCTTTGGGCTTATTCCCCCTGCATGGTTCAGTTGTTCATCTCTATATCACCTTTGTTCCCTTTTTTGGGATTCAAATTGTGTATTGGGTTGGATTTAAAACTTCTGTTTGGGGCATTGAAGGTTGCTCCCAAGTTTTTTAAATTATCTACCATTTAAGAGGTAGTTTTTTCGTCGTGAACACAGAAGACATCATTCTGTGCAAATTGTGATAGAGCCAAAGGGCCGCTTATAATACTATTTTAGAATTGAAAATCATTCAGTACCTTTGCTCCAACCAAGCTTTTAGACTCCTGTTAGAACCAATCCATGAAGCTTGCTAAAGATTCATCTTTAAGGAACTGGATGCCCATAATCTCCTGTTTGAACTTTGACATGCTCATCAGGCTCCCAAATTCCTCCATTATGGCCACTTTGGCCTCTGCGTATGACCAGCTGTCCCCCTCCAGGTGGGGCAACACTAAGTTCTTACAGTTGGTGTCTAGGCAATCTATGATTGTCAACACCTTTTGATTATCAACGTAGCTGTACATATTTATATTGAACAGTTGGAAAATCGCTGGGGTGTTATCCCGATGGAAAGTCGGCAATTTTGGTGTTGCCTTAAGTTCCTCTGAGGTATCTCTAGCCAATTCTCTAGGTTCGGTCACTTAGCTCACTTTGGGAGTGACTTTGGGTGTGATCTCTGAAATGGCAGCAAAGGTGGGCGGCATGTTTCTTGGGGTATTTAACTGCCCAATCATTGTATGAGGACTTCTTTCTTTTGCATTGGTTGCTACATATGGCTCACAATCACATTTGTGGATTTTTAACTCCTCAACCTGTTTGATTAGTCACTCAATGTCAGCGCTGAAATTTCTTAAACGAACATGATCCGCTTCACACTACATTTTCAGATATAAGACTTCTCAAATTAAGTCCCCTTCTTTCTTCATTAATGAAGTTAATTTTCAAGTTACTCGTCCCCTCAAAACTTGCAACATTATTGATCCCCTCCTCCATTTTGGCGACTTGTTCTTCCAAAGCTGCAGATTTCTTGATGATCCGCTGAATTTAAGGAATTCTGATTAACGGTGGCTAACTTCATCTATAGTTTTCTTAACTTATCTTTATATGATATACTTCTAATTCTTCTACTCAACTACACTCCTGTAGTGTTCACCACTTTGGAAAAATTATGGTAATGGTTATTATCAGCCAATAGCCCCTATAAACTATTTCTTTCACAGGTTTGGTTCTTAAACAATTTGTCAGCATTGTGTTGTTGTTGATATAATCAGTTGATAATAGTATGACAACTACCATCCGTAGTGAATGGAATTCTTAGCTCTTGGTCCAACGCTTGGCCATTATTTCTGCTCAAAATACTTGAGATGTCCTAAAATATGGATTCATTCCCTCGTAATTTACAACCCAAACTTCTCTGAGATTCCCTAGTGATAGTTTCTCCAGTTTGACACACAGTTGGCAGAAATCCCCAATAATTTTCCAGTTTTTCTCTGGATCCCCACTCAGATCCTTACTCCTTTCCTTAAAGAGTCTCCCAATTATTGCACACATCAATAATATATCTAGAAAGAATAGAATAATTGAAAGATGATAAAGTTTTTTACTTAAAGTTATATACCGGATAAAACTATAGAACTGGTTTATTATAAATTGAATTCTAGAATTTTATAGTGGTCTTTGGCCATCTAACCCTCAGTTGACACCTCTTCAATGAAACGGCAGCTGTTGCCATTGAATAACTATCCTCATCTCTACAGCAATGGTCTACCCCATCCTTGCTAGGATTCCATCATTGGACATCCTTAAGACCTAAGACAGAAAGAGTCATAAAGCGTGTCCCTAACATTTTCCTCTTTGTCCAAGCGAACCAACCATATTAGGATAGCGACCTGCTTAGGTAATGGGACTTGTTACCCATTAAGGCAGGTAACAAACCAACTGATTGATTCACTAATTGCAGGTGGCATCACTCACCTTGCAACTTACTACCTAAATTTACAATCTGTCAGTGATGAAACCCAATTGATCCCAATATTATACTAATAGTTAATCACTATCAGTGCCCCTATTTCGTTGCCAACTTTGCCTGAAGAGATTTTAAGCTTTTTGTCCAGAATAACTGACAGATCCAACAAGGCAAATATCATAAAATCCCCTGAACATAGTTATTTTGAAATCAGGTTCAACCAATTTCCAATTCACCTCACATTAGAAAATTATCCCCTAGCGATTCCTAGTAATCTAGCAAGCTGTGAATATGGGCAAAATACCAACAACTTGTATTTGCATTTCAATCATAACATATGTCAGTCAGTTCAGATACTGATTAGTACTCATCTCAAATAATGGTTCCACCACCAAATATAAGATTGTCGCAATGCAGCCTTCCTTCAATATAGTAACTTGAACGGCATTTTTCCATCGCTGTATGATGACTGATATTGTAGTCAAACGTCACTGAACTCAGATACATACCCCGCGCGAAGTTCTTCCTGAAACCAGCTTCATCAGCGCCATGCCCAGCGTCTCATTAACTCGTTCTACCAGTCCTTTTGTCTCCAGCTGGTAGGGAGCAGACACGACTCCTCAGATCCCCATTAAATTAATTTAATTGCAGGATCACATGAGATGTGAAATTTGTCCCATTGTCACTCAACAGGACCTTCGGGCATCCATTTCAGTATAGTACTTGATCTAGGATGAACTTTGCAGTACTGGTAGCATCTACTTTTGCCAGGGCCTACATCTTGACCCATCTTGTCAGATGTTGATTACAACTATTATGTACCTGACTCCCCCTGTGCTTATCATCATCAGTCCCATCACGTCAATGGACATCATATGCCAAGAAAATCCAGGGTGGACTAGTTGGTATCCAGTCATATATTTATGTTACTTGTGCAACTGGCACTCCACACAGTAAGCCAAATAGTCCGCGACACATAGTTGATTGACTCCCTGTAGTAGTACTGGCAAATATGGTCAGTCGTTTTTCTCAGCCTCCATGCCTGACAACCTTATGAGCGGCTTGAATGATAGCCGCATGTTCTGACAGATTTGGGAATAGTAATCACTTCATATTAATTGTCTTGAACACTTTTCCATCCATGGTCTTGGTGTTTTCCATTGTCTTTTGAAGCGTACCTTGGATTTCTTGGGGCTCATCCCCAATTTCTCCGTTAACCTTTCTCCGGAATAGCTCATCCGCCTGCTGGTATACCATCTAAACCATTAGTAACCATGATAAGCCATCCACATTCTGAGGAGAAGCTCCCACTTAGTTGAAAATCATATAATTGTAAGCCTGTAATTTCGGTGCCCATTAGGCCAGTTGTCCTGTTGGTTCTCATTAAATTTTGAAGCCAACACAACAAGGAGTGGTCTGTCACCACTTTGAAGTGCTTTCTGTGAATGTACACCTGAACAGTATACTTACATAAATGACTGCAAGGCATTCATGCTCAGATACGGTGTAGTTCCTTCTCAGAGGCTGAGAGTGTCTGGTTCACATATGCTACTGGATGTTCATCCCCAAGATCATCTACTTGGTTCAATATGGCACCAACCGCCATCAATGAAGCATCAGTTTGCATAATAGATTCTCAATCAAAATTCAGATATTTAAACTTGGAGAATCTATCAAGTACTGGCGAAACTCATCAAAGGATTTCTGTGCTTCTTCATTCCAAACGAATTCTTACTTTGGATCCTTCAAGAGATGGAATAAGGGCTCAGCAATTATGGCAAAATCCTAAATAAATTTTTTAGTATCTAACCATTCAAAGAAACACTTGGACATCTCAGACACTCTTTGGTACAGCCATTCGCTCTATGGCTTTGATCTTCTAGGATTGCAGCTGCAGTCCACTAGAGTTAATAAAAAATTACAAGTTCAACTCTTTTAGAAGAAGTGGAACTTTCTTGGCTCAATCTTCAGGTCGTCTGCGAATAATATCTTGAACACTTCCTCCAGGTGGTGTAAATGGTCATTAAACGTTCTACTGAACGCATTGATATTGTCCAAGTAGACCATTAACATGACAAATTCAAGTCACTTAGTATTGCATCCATTGCCCTTTGTAACGTTGCAGGTGCATTGCAAAGACCCTGGGGCATCCTCGTTGGTTGATATAGCACCTGCGTGGTGATAATTGCACATTTTATGGTCTTATTTGGCAAATCGATTTGCCAATATCCTGTTATCAGATCTATCACAGAGAATTAATTTGCTATCCTAATTGATCTAACGCATCATCAATTCTTAGTAGTGGGTAAATCCTTCTTGGTAATCTTATTCAGCTTCTGATAAAAGATCACCACCCAATTAGAGCCATCTTTCTTCACAATAAGAATTGGACTCGCCAAGGACTCAATGATGAAACTAGAAGACCATGCTTCAATAGTTTGCTGATTTCTTCCTCCACTACTGCTTTGGCTGCCTTCAACCATCAAATTGGTCTCATCCTGATTAGGAACTTTTCCTGGTATTGATATTATGGATCAAATCTCTAGAACATCCCAAATCGTGGTCATCCTAGGTGAATACTTCCCAATACTTTTTGAACAATTCAAGAACTTCCTCTTGCTGTCCTTCCATCAGGTCAGCAAGTTGCTCTTGATCAACCAATAAATTGATACTCTCAGTTAACCTGGCCAGTAATCCCATTTCATTAAAGGGTAAAAATCGTAAAATTTCCTCAGTTTGGCTGTTAGGATTTCTCATTACTTCCTAGTTCTGAAAATCATGGACATTAATAACGATTTTTTAATATTATATATATAGATTTGTATTTTTCTTTTTTCAATGGACCTTTAACCTACCATCAGGTTCAGAGGTCCTTCTTTTCCCTTCATCTAAACTGATTTCTAGGTATACTCTGACCTACCAGTTTTATGGTTCAAAATCTTATCCTCTTATATTTTTTAACCATCTATTTGGTTCAGTGTTCTACTTTTAGGAATTGACCAAAATATCAGGACATAACCATTTGATGGTTTAAAGATACTCTGGGTACATTGCAACTATTATCTCTTAGGTCCAATAATTCTAATTTTTTAGTATTTAACTTCTTCACTATATGACCAGCAGCACTGTTTCTTCATTTATAGACGACCCTTGCTGACTTTGGCAATACTTGTAAATATTTTCATTCATTAGGCCTTTAATCCTGATTTGTCATTTTGTCCAACAGGTCCTTATTATTTCATATTTGTCAACATATGCTTGAATCTTTGTATCTCTCAAAATTGTGGATTCCTTATTAGTCAACAGTTTCGTTTGATTTTTCAGATTGTTTTTTTCTCCTTATACGATTTTTGGCATTTGTGGACTTCCAAAATGGTGGAAGTAAATCTACTGGTGGATCTGGAAATGAACCCTTAATAACACAGATTAATACCTCACTCCTTGGGACTTTTCAAGTAGACCCAATTTTAACCTGAGTTAGCCCTGCTGATCATCTTCATATTAGATGTCAAGTGGAACAGGTTTTCTTGCAGCACTAAATAGTTCCATATTTAGACTGCAACTACTTTTCACAAAACTTGTTATCCTAAATTTGCTTCACTAAGAGCTCCACTTCTGAGCTGGGTGAACTCAATTGAACATGATCCACTTCACGTTCTGTCTTCATTAATGTTACTTTCCTTAGTAACATATTTCCAGAATTAGAAACATCTTCATATGACATCACGTTCTAATATCTTCTACTCAACTACACCCCTGTAAAGACCACCAATTGTTAAAATTTATAGGTTTTCTGATTGTTCTTGGCTACTAAACCCTATAAATGTACTAACTTCATAGGCTTTGTTGTTGTGCAATTCTCCACATTATTTGATAGTTAAATATATTCTTTTTTATAATAGTATGGAGACTAAAATCCATAGTTGAATTGAAGTAATAGAATTCAGCCCTATGCTTGGCTAGTATTTCCTCTCAGAATACTTCTAATGTCCTGAATAGGGACTAATTCCCTGGTGATGCCTAGCTCAATCTACGCTTAGATCCCGGTTTACAGTTTCTCTTTATGACACCCAGTTGGCAGCAATCCCCAAATCAATTCTTCTTCTTCTCTGGATCCACGCTCAGATCATTACTCTTTATCCTAAAGAGTCTCCTAATTAAAGCACACAGTAATATTTTCCTTGTGAAAGAATAAGACTTAAAATGGGTTCTGACAAAGTATACTAAGATAATACTCTGGTAATTGATCTGGTAATTACATTTTTTAATTACTGAATCCTTTAGGGAAATTTATGGTGGGGGATTCGGCGCCCAACCCTAAGTTGGCACCTCCTCAATGAAATGGCAGCCATTGCTGTTGAATTACCCATCCTCATCTCAGCAACAATGATCTTCCCCATCCTGGCTAGGATTCTGTCATTGGACATCCTCGAGACCTAAATGGAAAGAGTCAGAAAACGTGTCCCTAACGTTTTACTCTCAGTCTTAGAAAATCAACCATATTTGGCAATTGATCTTCATAGTTAATGGGACTTGTTACCAATTTAGGCAGGTTACAAACCAACTGATCGATTTGCTCTTTGCAGATGGCATCACTTGCCTTGCAGCTTGATCCTTAAATTACCAATCAGTTGGTGATGAAACCCAACTAGTCCCAATTGTACAACTGATATTTAATCACTATCAGATGCCCCTATTTTTTGGCAACTCTGCCCAATGAGATCTTAAGCATTCATCTGGATCAATCCTCAACAGATCTTACCCAGGCGAATAACCTAAAATCACCCAAAATTTATTACCCTGAATCATGGTCAACTGATATCCAATTCACTTCACATTATGTAATTATACCACAGTGATCCCTCCTAATCTAGTTAGCTGGGAATATGAGCAAAAATACCAACACCACACCCACTTGAATTGAAAGATTCAGCTATAAACTTGGAAATGTATTATCAAGTTAAAACCAGTTTTGGGTCCTAAAGTATGAGATGATATTATGGGTTTCTAATACAGGTCAAGAATTTGTCCCTAAAAAAGTTTTCTTTCTCGTTGCAATCACTTTTGCAACCTATTCAATTCAAGACTGAATCTAGTTTGATAATCTCACAGAGGAGATTAGTCTGCGCCAATGTCAGGGAGAAGTTGGGAAAGCAAGGTAAGAGGAGCAGGTGGAAGGCCCGCGGCCTCCAACGTTCGAAAACGCCCCAGAGAATCCAGCAGAATTGACAAAAATACTAAGAAACTGGTGGTCACTATTTCCCCGGAGATACTCGCATGTCAAACATGATGCAACCAGTACATCAACACGCCACACCTCCCAGCCACTTTCATTGGTGGAATTTGTAGTCCGCGTGTTTCTGGACATCCAACAAACGGCCTTATGGGAAAAATTTTGTGAAGATGTGCACACAATTTTCCTGACTGCGGTGTACATAGCAACTCACTCCATGTCATGCAGTTGGCTGGACCTAGGTTTTGAAAGCAAAGAGGCAGCAGATGTAGCTGCGGCAGTGCACATAGTGGTCGACCTCCCCAAAGGGCAATAGGTCGTTGAAACCAAATGCACCAGATGGATAAAATCAAACCAAATTTTCCTCACGTTTGACTTTTTGCCTACTACAGTAAAATGTGACATTTTGGAACAACACCTGAAAGATGGTCTCACTGTATATGGCGAAATACAATCTTTCAAAATGCAATGCTTCACGCTGATGCCACACTTGTGCACTGGCAAAGCCATCGCAGTCCTGACCCCAACTGAGGAGATTGCAAAGGACCTAACCTAGATCCCGAACTCCACTTTTATTGATATCACAGGGCATACCACCCACCCATTCCGGGTGACCGTGGACAGCGCGCCCCCCATTTGCACCCACTGTGATGCGTTCAGCCATAAGGCGCATGCGTGCCCCACCAAGGAGGGCGTCAAATTCCAAGAGCACCCCTTGGCAGCCATGGCCAGCGGAGAGGCGCACTACAAACCAACTGCAAGCACCAAAAGAGGCTTTCCCGTGGGGAGCACAAGGCTGCTACCTAATGGTAAAGCCTATCTCCCCACAAGAGTGGAAGAAGCCAAGCAGGCCCGCAGGGCCGCGGCCAAGGAAGCTGCCAAAGCCACCACCACTATCCCACACTCACAACGCCAGGAGGACATGGAAGCCTTTGCGGTGGAAGCAACTCGGTAATCCATCAACCAATCAGATTGGGAAGCCCATGCTGAGCGTGCCACTCAATCTGAGGATCCAATGGGGGATTCGATATCACCCAATCATTGCACTTAAGCTCCATTCAAAACTGACTTGGGACCCATCCCATCTGAAAAAAATTTCAACCTGTTAATGGTGCACTGAACTCATCCGCACCACAAAAAATTTGTCCAACATTGGGAAAACAAAAAGTGAAGGCTAAAGCCAAAGCAACTCTTTCCACAAAAATTAACAAAAACCCCAATAGTGTTGCTGCTAACACCTGCGCTGCTGTGAAGGCCCGTGGGGATCTAGAGGAGGCTGGTGGGCCCGGGTGCTCACCCCCTCACACCTAAGGTGTGATGGGGAAGCCTTAACTTTAGGGACATTGAATATCGCTGGACTCAAGGCCTCCCTATCTTGGGCTAGGAAACTGAGTTTTTTACAACACAATTTACCCGTGGATATCCTGGCCATCCAAGAGTCCCACTGTCCATGAGGATCCAAGGAAACTTGGAAAACAATGCTCCTCCCATCCCTATCCTTTTGGTTGAAGCACTGTGGGGTGCTAATTCAGAAAAATAATTTTTTCAAATCTTTATCCTCAGAAACATTCCTAAATGACCGAGTTCTCGTTGTCACTTTCTCGTGGGCTGACGTAGCACATGCAATCATCAACATCTATGCCCCAAATGGTGCACGCGAGCATTGGGAATTTTTCATCAGTCAAATCCCTCCCGCTACCCCCAGACTCTTTCCTAGTCAGCGACATGAACTGTTGGCTAAACACACCAACGGACTGGTGGCCTCCCTCTTTCCACGCCCCCCAAGGTCACATAGAAATACGCGTTCTAAATGCCACCCTTGGGTTAATAGATGTGCTGCTGCGACATGCCCTGCTGCTCAAAAACATGACGTGTCCCCACGTACACAATGGCTAACTAATGTCCATGACCCGCATCGACCTTATCCTAATGCTGGCGAAATTCCAACCCCACATCTCCCATTTAAAAAAAACAAAAAAGAATTCTTTGACCATCAACTGGTCTCGCTAACCTACCACTTACCTGTCACAGCTGCTAAGGCCCCACATTGTTGCAAAGTCCGCCCCTCCGAGCTTGCCTCACCAGGATTTTCCATATGGGTGGAAGCAGCAACTTTGACAAGAAGTTTGTTGCACCATTTTGCATGGACCCCATTTCCACATGGGCATCTTTCTTAGATAACACCATCTGCCACTCTTGCCATCTCTCCTCCAGATGCTCATGAGCCACATTGGCGGTCATTTTGCGCACTCTGGCAGAGTTGGCACACCTGGAGTTCAACATCCCAGCTACAGGATACAGCTCTTCAGGGCCAGAAGTGGGAGGAGGAGCCTCCCACCTCAATGCACTCGAAAGGCAACACAAACATCAGGTTTGTGTTCAGTACAGGGCCACATGCATCACAAAAGGCGACAAGTGCACCGCACATTTCTTTAAAAAAATATTTGCACCATACCATAGTGTGGCCTGCACACAGGTGCGAAGATCAGATGATTCCATTGCAGATACGCCAGCTGAAGTGGCAGTCAAAACACAAAAGTATTACTCTGAGTTGTACTGATCCGATCCAATTCAGCTGGCTGAAGTGGCGGAATTTCTCAATGGAGCCCACATCCGCACCATTTTCTGATACCCAGAAATAATGAATCTGATTACTCTGACCAAATTATGGACAGCCATTCGCGGTGCGCAAAACTGAAAATGCCCAAGCCCAGATGGCATTCCATATGAGTTCTACAAAAAGTATTTCAAATATATATCCCATTGCTGCTCACCTCACTTAACCAAAGCCTGTTGGAAATGCGCCTCCTACCAGGAGGCCATGAGGCCTTTACCATCACACTCTTCAAGAAAGGGAATAAGCTAGACTTAGCCAACTGGCGCCCCATTTCTCTAACAAACACAGACACTAAAATTTTAACAAAAATCATGGCTAACCGTTTAAAGACTGTAGCATCTGCCACCATCTCCCCAGAACAATTTGGTTTCATCCCCAGAAGGTCAATTTGGGATAACGTGCACTCTGTGGCTAATGTATTTCAGTTCACAGCCTCTGGGGCACTTGTATTCTTGGACCAAAAGAAGGCCCATGATAGAGTAAACTGGGAATACCTCAGGGCCTGCCTCCATCAATTCCGTCTACCCCCTCGCTTCATCAACTGGGTGATGCTGCTCGCGTGAATCTGCAACAATGGCAGTACGTGGCCCTGGCTTCCTAACAGAAGTAGTCCGCCCTCAAAGGGGCTTGCGATAAGGGGACCCCCTCAGCCCACTCTTATACAACTTCAGCCTTGACCCACTCCTGCGAAATGTGAATGCCCAACTCACTGGGGTCCATGTGCCAGGCCAAGCCCCAGTCAAGATAATGGCGTTCGCAGATGATTGTGTGGTTGGGGTGTCTAATAATCAAGATGCACGCGCGCTTGAAGCCCTCATCCAGGAGTATTCCCGGGTAATTAACGCGGCACTGAACGCTTCCAAAACTGAAATCATCCTCCTTGGTCGGTTTCAGAACTGCTGGACCCCAGCAATTAGTTCACAACCCGGCCCATCTGCTCGCCCGCGTCCACGCCTTACTAACTCAACACACACCGCTCCACTGGTGCTCCCCTTCGTGCCACATCCTACCATAGGACCGGTGCGCCATCTGGGCGTGTGGTTGGAGGCAGGAGGATACGCGTCAGCAGTACTGGAGTGCCGTATTATGGATAACGTGACAAAGCGAATCGCCTCTCTCAGAGCCCACCTACTTCCCTTACTGGCAGGGTTGTTTTAGCCAACTATATGCTCCTCTCTAAAGTCTGGTTCGGAGCCCACGCCATCCCCTTCTCCCCATGCTTCTTCAAATCCTTGTATGCCTTGCTGCAAGGATGGCTTTGGTCAGGCCGCCCTCCACCAGTACGGCTAGAGGTCATGTTTGGCCCTCATCATCATGGTGGCATGGGCCTGCTTGACTTCAAAGCCCATGCTGCCAAGATCCTGGGCACCTGGATTGCGGCCGTCACCACCCCTACACTCCCCTCCCAACACTGGTCCCGCGCAGCCCACTCCAACTTCTCCCGCGCCTTGGGCCTCAACAATCCATCGAACCCCCACTCCCTGATGAAATACCTCGCATCACACACATTGGCCACAGGTCCTCACGGGACTAAAACCCACTACAAACGAATCCTACTCTCCATGAGGAGCGCTGAGTGGAGAATTCTTATTAGCGGACATACATCCCAATGAGGCCGCCCCTCTCCTCAGTTCACACAAGAGTACATGGGCTACACATCCATGATGGCGTGATCCCCATTCGGCCCCATGACCTATCTAGGGTGGACTACCTGGACATGATGGACATCCCTTACTCCATTGAAACCCAAAAACTATCTGGAAATACGCACACCATCCTCTGTTGCAGCCTCAAGTCCGCTCCCATGTGTGGCGCTGCCTGAGGTGGGTGTATCATACAGCCGAGCTCTCTAACACTTTACACTCATCCTGTGTCATGTGTGGCCAGTATGGAACGCTGTTCCACCGCCTGGAGAAGTGCCCTACCTCTAAAGTGATATGGCGCGAAGTTCAAGGTCTGCTGGGCCAGGATCAAACGTATCCATTCAGTCTGTCAAAATATATGTTTGCTCTATCAATGGCCTCCTCCCTTCCACCCTCCCTCCATGCTTTGGTGGTTGCAATCACCATGTAGACCATCCACACGATTGTCTTAGATGCCATCGCAGGCTCCACCCCCACCCTCCCAGAAGCTGTCCACAGATTCTGGTCTCATTTGGTGGACCGCTTTCAAGCGTGGATGTTTGGATACCTCCTACCGCGTTGCTGACAGCTGGCCTCCTCTTGGTTTACCAGTCTGGTTCATCAAATCATACCCCTTCCTCCACACGTGTTCAATTGTGGCTATGGCCCCATCACACGTTCCCTCCCCCTCCCCATAAGTGGCGTTCCCACTGGCAACAAGAGATAGCATCGCGTCTCTGGGGTGCCTTTCCTGGTAATAAGTTTTGTCTCTTCTGAATCATATTTGGAAGTGTCTGTCCCATGGTCGGCCTTCCCGCAATAAATTAAAAAGTTAGTTTAGTTTTATCAAAAAGTTGGTGTTTGGTTGATTTGGTATGTATAATGGTTTTAGCTAGGCGGTTTAGTGGTTTATCTATATATAAAGCTAAAACTGATAATGCAAGAAATAGTTAAATCTAAAAACTAATGAGCTGATGTACATATCAAATTTATTAGAAAAGTATTTTGTATCTATGTTTACTTTGATTTTCTTTGGAAAATAAGATTCTAAATTTTGTATTTTTTTGTGGTTTTCAATTGAAATTAATATAAGTTCATATACCTTAGATATATTACTTGATTAATAATCACCCATTCATTTTCTTAAAAAATAACTTTCTATTTGTTTTTTATTATGGCCATATAACACCTGTTTAAGTCGTTTCCCCTAACTTATAAAGTATTAGCCAATTTAGGGTGAAACTATTTAAGTAGTTTAAAAGATGATATGTTACATATATACTTATAGTGTTTTTAAGTATAGAGAATTTTGGTTAGCAGTTTGGTGTTATTTGATTTATCCCATAGGTTAACTTATAATGGCTGAGTGGTTAGTGCACTTTGTCAATATGATAGATCTGATAGTTTTAGGTAAGTGTTTTGTGCTTTCTTATTAATTTGAAATTTTAATTGGACTTAATTAAGTGTCAGAGAATTTTATATTGATTTAGTAGAGCTTAATTTAGTCTGGATGATGAGTTGGTGAATTTTTGTTGTTTCTTACATTAATTGGTTTTGGCCAAGTGGTTGGTGGGCTTTATTTAATTAAATAATAGAAGTGGTTTTAATAGAGTAACTGGTGATCATTGATTTGATAATTAAAATTTGTATTTAAGTTTTTTTGGTTATACTAATAGATCAATTGGTTTTGCTATTGTAGTACTTTGTCTTACTCTATGAAGGTCTGGGCTTCAAAGGCTGTTTGATTATTAGCCAAATGCAGCTCCAGCGGAATCTCTTAGGGACATGTTTCCCTAAGGCAATATCTCAACGGAAATCCTTTGTTGAGGCTACTCTGCTTGCTTCAAACAGGCAAGGTCTTCTGTATAAATAGGCAAAAAAAACTTATATAAATATATAAGCAAATCTGAAGGCATATTTATTAATAAAAATTTGGAGATATATATAGGCTGCCAAGGTACTAGGATCACCTAGGGAGATCTTGGAGTGTTAGCCAGGAATGAGTTGGGTAAGGAGATCCCTTTGACAATGTGTCAGGAGGTGTAGGCTTTCTTCAAATTCAACTCTCTTTTGCCAGGGCAGCATATTCCGTGGACTTCTGAGTGGGTAAAGTCTTCTTCAGATGAATTGGTGCTTTTGATAGTTAAATTGGTGAACCATTCCTAAGTTTTAGTTCCATTTCGTTCTTTTAAGAATTCATTATTTGATTCAGTTTCAATACACATTGAAGTAGCGTAATCTTTTCGCCTGAGTTGTAAATAAGATTGGGTTCAAATCTGGATATCAGTTTTTTATTCTCACATTTTCCAACAATGCCCCTCTCAGTATCTTGCCAAGGAGGGACATAATCTTAGAGGAATCTAGAATGCACCTGATTTTCAATGGCACCTGACCTCATAGAACAATAGAATTTACAAGACCCTGACGGTAGATCACCCAGTATGGACCTGACCACGAATTATCAAGTCTATGAATTTATCCTCTGGCCGGTGATGGTAAACTAGAACGAGGTCCTCTGTTAAAAAACAGGAAAAACTAGCTTCCAGGAATTCCATTGATCAGCTTATTTTTGTCCAAGAGTACCCATGGATATAGCATCTAATGCTTGTAGCCTACAAAATTTATTAACCAATCTTCACATGGTTAAGTCAGTGGTTTCTGGTGTGGAAGTTTTGAGTATAGGATGCACACTATAGAGCAAAGTTAGTTCTTAACCATAAAGGCTCAGAAAGGTGACATTTGAATGATCAATGATAGCTAACGTGATATGCTTGTAATTCCATTGGTATGTATCCATTACATCTCAAAGGATCAGAGAAAGCCATCTTACAAAGGATGGCAACTAAGGAACCATTTGCTCAAATTACAGCTACATTAGTAGCCAGATATAATGTATCATAAAAGAATTATAGGTGCTCATTAGAGAGTTAAGATCAGCAACCATACTGGAAGTAAATTGGCATTATTGTTGGATAGCATCACCTTAGACTGCTGTGGTGACTTAAGACCTGCTTCAGCAAGAAGGTGCGGTAACTTTAGAAGTTGGGGAGGCAACTGAGATGGCCTCAACCCATTTTGTAAAGTGATCAAATGTGAGAATGATAAAATGGTGACCATATATCGCCATAGGCAGGGGTCAAATAACATCAATGCTAACTGTGGCAATTGGGGATGTGGGGTCATTAATACATAAAATACTTGAGGATATAGACTTTAAGGATAAAGCTGGACGTCAGGAGGCCAAAATGGTCAAGCTGCAAGGCCTCCTTGACTTGAAACATACCCTGGACCAACTCTGGGTACAAACGAAGTATGCCCAGGTTGAGCTTGGGAATGTGCGTGATGCTTGACCTAAAGTTATAGCTGGGGTGTTAAAACGCATCAGGAACGTTATTAACTAGGACGGTTTGTTACAGTTTCTTGAGAAGCAGGGTTTTAAAACCAGTTCCATTTTTAATACTCCTAAATTGGGTCAAGTTCAGTTACAATACATAAATTGAGCTTGGTAATTTTAAGTTATAGGACTCTGGGCAATGGTAGCGTGCTTATTTTCTCACATAGGCTTAGCGCCACTTCCGCCAATTGATGACTCGCCCCATTGCTATAGTATGTTTCCATGAGACCAGCTTTCCTCGTTAGTCAACTTCCTCAAAATAAAATTCCCGTTTGGTTTACGTTTTTATGTGCATTTATCTAGTCAGGTTTGCTAACCTCCAAGAGGTCCAAATTAACCCTTTATGTGCTGCCCTGCGTGGACCATTATGTGCAATGCCCTTATGGGCGGAGCTTTGTTTACACTTCATTCAGCGGAGTATTCTTAGCAGTGAGTTGGACTTGCCCACTACCTCCACTGGAACTGGAGCGTTACAGATAAGCTCCTTACATTAATTGACTAACCAAATTTTTGTTTTCACCACGATTTAAGTCATGTGGAAGGTTTGCTTAGTGGTAATCAGGCGCTTTGGCTGTGCACCGTAGTTGGGACTCATTTGTCCATGGTGTTATCACTCTGGTCAATGTTGTTCCAGCTTGGTGTTTCTCTTTTGCTGCTCGCAGTGCAAATCCCACCCTTTTGGCAAGTACATGGTGGTTATGTATCGTTTGAGGCCCAGTCGCTGGGGCTTCCAAGTTTCCCACCACCTCTTCTCGTTATAATAAACTAGACCTGACTCCACTCCTCCAGGATTTGAGTGGCTGCATTGGATTCTACCTGTGGCACCAGTTTGGGTGTTTTACATTTATAAATTGTGTTGTTGTGTTAGAGAGTATAGAAAGTGTGAAGCGACCCTTAGGGGCATGTCAGCCCTGTGTTGCAACTTCTGAGCTTGACTGGGGCCATTTGTGCACCGTGGGGTTAGGCGTTTTGTGTGGCCATAATTCTTATGAATCTCCGTGTGTCTCAGGCTTAACTGTTTCTGTTGTTCCCTAAATGACATTTTTCCATGATGTTTTGGAAGCCCTGGCAATGGACACTCAAGTGAATCAATCTTTCTCCGCTGACTTCAATCATCTGATTGATGAATTTTGGGACAATTTCACCGCCTTAACCCAGATGGGGCCATGTAATTTGGCCGTCATGGTTTCACCAGGGCTGGCTCCTATTTTATGGGCCCCAAAACTTGCGCACGCCTCTCAAAAGGAGGATTTTTATCTTTAATTCCTTTGAGTTCCTCTGAATTTGATGTTGAGCAGGTTTTTAGCCTTAATAATAATATATGTTTCAGTTGATTCTTCCACGATTATGTCACTTGCCGCAGCCCCTATAAATATGGTGCCAATGACTATGGTTTTCCTTTGAATAAGGCAAAGCTCTACCAATTCCCACCCCATTTCAGCATAATTCAAGGGTCTGGGAGAGTTTAGCCCCAAATTGGACAAAAAACTAATCAATAAAAACGATTTTTCTTTTCCCTGCGTTTCCATGATGCATACTGAAGCATTGACAAAGATCTTGGTAGTGATGACCTTGGATAACAATGCTCAATTGGACACTAAAAATTGGCATGGCGTTGCCAACACCATATAATGTGTTTTATAACGCAGATTCATAAATAAAAATGAGTCAAATTTAATCTCTGGGGACTCTAGAATGGAACCCATTTTTGTATACCAAATTACCCCAGAGAATCCGCGCTTGACCTCTACCATGATCCGCAGAACACAGGCTGTTGATAAGGAATTACTTTAATAATATAAAAATGTTTATGCAACTGCTGAAGCTATGGTGGGATATGTGACCACAGTAGTAGGGGTGGCCAACTATCCCTCACCATTTTATGGTGCAAAAAACTTACCCTGGATGCATGCTTATGCCGAATGAAGATTTTTTTAGTGAAGTTATATAGTTATCTGCTATTAATAAAGACCATTCTGGATAATTTTTTGTTAACTGCTACCCTTTCATCACCCTCAGGTAAAATCAGCACTACTATCTTGGTGGATACTGGAGCCATTGAGAATTTCATTGACCAAGACCTAGCCAACTACCTTGAGTTAAATTACTTGTCAGGTGGTATGGTTAGGGGAGGGGCTTCCCAAGGTATTCCCACGCTGAGGGTTCTGGGGTTAGTGGATTATCAAGTTAGCAAATATCATTTGGCTGACCACTTCCAAGAAAAAAATCTCTTATATACCATTATTTTGGGGTAGAGCTGTGGCGAAAGTGACGTCAAAACCATCTTGACATACAACTCCTTGTCCTTAACTTTAAAGAACGTTTCTCAATTAGTTGTCCCTTTGTTTGAATCTAACTCTCAGCGAATTTCCCCATTGGCCCCAGGTTCACACACTCAGCCTTGCTCCGTTATTGAAGCTCTCTTTTTAGGTACCCTTATCTCCCTGTCTGGAGGGACTAGAATCTTAGTTTTATGCGTCTTTAGCTAATGTACTAACAGCTCATTCAGAGTTTGATTGTGAGTTCAATTTCACCATTGGCCTGGTGCATATATCTTCTCCCATTTACCCTTGACTGTACGGGAGGAAGTAGCGTTAGATATGTGGATCAAGGAGTAGTTAGCCAAAGGCGCAATAAACCATATTCCTCTCCAGTATGCTTCCCACTTTTTTAAGGGAAAGCAGATGGTACTTTATGCCCATGCATAGATTATGGGAACCTGATCAATGTCACTGTACCTTATTTGCATCCCACGAATTGGACTCTTGAATTTCTCACTATGAGGAGAGGGCCAGAACTTTTTACAAACTGCACTGATTAAATGCATTCAATCATAACCAGATCAAGAAAGGCCAGGAATGGATAACCACGTTCCAAACCAGAAAAGAAATTTTCAAGTTTCGGGTAATGCCCTTTGGGCTTAAAATGCGCTTTTTTATTCTAATGTCATATAGACGCGGCTTTTAGGGACTTGCTAGGTGTGTTTATGGTGGCCTACATAATGATATTCTGGTGTTTGCCTCAATCAAGAGTCCCATGAAATACACCTGCGGCAAGTGGTGGAGAGTTGTTTGGATTTTTTCCCATATTCCCAGCTGACTAGATTACCAGGGTTGCTAGGGGATAATTCCCTAAAGCGAAGTGAATTGGATATTGGTTCACCCTGATTTGGGGTAACAATGTTTGGGAGATTTTAAGTTATTCTCCTGGGTCATATCCATCAGGTATCAATATGGACGAATGCTTAAGTTCTTGTCAGGCAGAGTTGCTGACGAAATAGGGGCATCTGATAATTGATTAACTATCAGGTGTACCAATTGGGATCAGTTGGGTTTCATCAATGAACAATTGGGTATTTAAGGATCAAGTTGCAAGGCGAATGATGCCGCCTGCAACTAGCAAATCAATCAGTTGGTTTTCAACCTGCCTTAATGGGTAAAAAGTCCCATTACCTAAGCAGGTCGCTTGCCAAATATGGTTGGTTCGCTGTGATTGAGAGGAAAAGGTTAGGGACACGTTTTCTGACTCTTTCCATTTTAGGTCTTAAGGAAGTCCAATGACGGAATCCTATCCAGAATGGAGAAGGTCATTGCTGGTGAGATGATGATGGGTAATTTAATGTCAATGACTACCGTTTTATTTAGGAGGTGTCAATTGAGGGTTGGGCTCCGAATTCTCACTATATATTACCTAAAGAAATATTAATAAAAGAGACCACTTTAAAGATTACTCTTACCAGAGTACTATCTTTATATACTTTATCATTATCCATTTAAAGTTCAATTCTTTCTGAGGGAAATTATTGCTGTGTGCTCTAATTTGGAGACTCTTTAGGATAAAGAGTAAGGATCTGAGTGGGGATCCAGAGAAAAGAAGCTGAATAAATTGGGGATTACTGCCAACAGTGTCAGTAAAGAGAAACTGTAAACAGGGATCTGAGTGCGGATCAAGTTAGGCAGTACCAGGGAATGAATCTTTATTCAAGGACATCATAAGTTTTTTGAGAGAAATAGTGGTTGATCATTTGACTAAGTTCTAATACCTTACTTCTACTATAGAAATAGTCTCTAAGCTATTATCAACAATTATATTCACTATAAAAACAATGCGTAGAATTGCACAACAATGAACTTGTTCAGTTAATACATTTATAGGGGTTATTAGCTGAGAATGATCAGAAAAACTATAAATACTAACAATTGGTGCTCACTACAGGTGTTTAGTTGAGTAGACGATACTATGGCATGATGTTATATGAAGATGCTTCTAATTTCGTCAATGAGTTACTATGGAAAGTAACGTCATTGGAGAAGAAAAATGAAAAACTAGATATTGAAGTGAATTTCATTCAATTTTGGTCAGTAAGCTCAGAAGTGGAGCTCCTAGTGAAGCAAAGTGAGGATACTCAAGATTCGGGAAAAGGACTTGCAGCCTAAATATGGAACTGTCTAGTGCTTAATAAAACCTGTTCCACCTGACATCTACCTAAATATAAAGATCAACGGCAGGGCCAACTCAGGTTAAAATTGGGTCCATTTGAAATAGTCCCAAGCAGTGAGGTGTTAGATGTGACACTAGATGAGACACTAGATGAGGCGCTGATTCAAGCTAATGAGGCTAGACTAAGCTGTGTGATTTAGGGATTTTTTCCAGATCCACCAGTGGATTTAATTTCAACGTTTTTGGATGGCCAAGAATGCTTAAAATCGTTTTTAGGAGAAAAGTGATCTGAACAATCAAATGAAACTGTTAACTAATGAGGAATTCATGATTTTGAGAGATGTGAAGATTCAAGCTTCAGTTGGTGAATATGAAATGAATTAGGACCTGTTGGACGAATAACAAGTCTGGATTAAAGGCCTAATGAATGAAAACAGTTATGAGTATTGCCAACGTTGGAAAATGTTTCCTATACATGAAGAAACAGCGCAGCTGGTCATATAGTGAAGAAGGCCAATACTAAAAAAATAGGTAGTATTAAACAAGAGAAAATAGTTGGAATGTTCACAGAGGACCTCTGAACCATTAAAATGGTCATGTTCTATGATTTTGGTCAAGCCCTAAAAGAATACCACTGAGCCAAATAGATGGTTGTTCTTTAGAGAATAATATCTTAAACCATGAAAACTGGTATGTCAGAGTATACCTAGGAACCAGTTTGGATAAAGGGGAAAAGAAGGATCTCTGAACCTAATTGCAGATCAAAAGTCCCATTGCAAGAGAAAAATACAAAAATATATAAATTAATAAAAAATTGATTGTATTGGTCCATGATTTTTGGACCTAGGAAGCTACGAGAGATGCTGACAGAAATTCTAGAAAGTTGGGGAATTCCACTGAGGATCAAGAGTGCAAGAACCATACCACTGTGATCACAAATAATAGTCAACATGGGGTTGACATTAGAGATACTGGAGCTGCTGTATGGGAGGTTGAAAGTCCCTGGAAGAAGTCCAGAGTAGTGTTCTGGTGGCTCCTGATATAATAATGCCAGGCCATGGAGAAATTCGAGTTCTCCTGGCGAATTTAATTGAAACCCCAATGACAATTGAGAAGAATCAGATAGTCATGTTTGTTCATCTAATCCTGACAGCTGAACTGAGGAAATTTCACAATTTTGGGACCCTTGAAGAAATGGGATTATCAGCTGGGGTACCTGAGAGTATCAATCTATTGGTTGATCAAGAGAAACTTGATGATCTAACACAAGGACTGCAGGAGGAGGTGCTCAAGTTGTTTGACAAATATCAGGAAGTATTTGTCCATGACAATCATAAAATTGGGATGCACAAGAGATGTGATCCAAAAGGTCAACCCTGGGGAAAATTTGCTGATCAGGATGAGACCAATTTGTTGGTCAAAAGTGTCTGAAGCGGTTGTGGAGGAAGAAATCAGCAAACTAGTGAAGCATGGGCTTCTAGTTCCATCGTTGAGTCCCTAGGTGAGTCTGATTCTTATTGTGAATAAGAAGGATGGCTCTAATCGGGTGGTGATCAATTATTGGAAGCTGAACAAGATTATGAAGAAGGATTTGTATCCACTACTAAGAAATGATGATGTTCTAGATCAATTGGGAGAAGCGAAGTATTTCTCTGTGATGGATCTAATATTAGGATATTAGCAAATTTATTTACCAAGAGAAGACTAAGTAAAATGCGCGATTATTACTGTGCAGGGGCTATATCAACCGATGATGATGCTCCTGGTTCTGTGCATTGCGCCTGTGACGTTCCATAAGGCCATGGACGCTATACTAAACGACTTGAAGTCGTCATGCGTCCTGGTGTACTTGGGCGTTATAAATGTGTTCATTATGACGTTTATTGACCATTTGCACCACCTGGAGGAAGTGTTTATGATACTATTCGCAGACAACCTGAAGATTAATCCAAGGAAGCGCCACTTCTTTAAGAAAAGTTGATATACCTGGGATTTGTTATCAACTCTAGTGGACTGCAGCTACAATCCCAAAAGATCAAAGCCATAGAGCAAATGGCTGTGCCAAAGAGTGTCTGAGATGTCCAAGTGTTTCTTAGAATGGTCAGATACTATAGAAGATTTATTTGGGATCATACCATAATTGCTGAGCCTTATTACATCTGTTGAAGGATCTGAAGAAAGAATATTTGAAATGAAGAAGCACAAAAATCCTCTGATGAGTTTTGCCGTACTTGATAGATTCTCTGATTTTGAAATATCCGATATTTGATTGAGAATTCATTATATAAACCAATGCTTTGTTAACAACAATCGGCGCCATACTAAGCCAAGTAGATGAACTTGAGGACAAACATCCAGTGGCATATGTGAGCTGGACATTCTTAACCGCTGAAGGAACTACACTGTAACTGGGCTTGAATTCCTTGCGGTATTTACACCTGTAAACAGTTTCAGGTGTACATCTATGGAATGCACTTCAAAGTGGTGACGGACCATCCTTGTTGCATTGATCACAATTTATGAGAACCAGAAGGACAACTGGCCATATGGATACTGAGATTACAGGCTTACAATTATGAGATTTTTTACTGAGCAGGGGCTTCTCATCAGAATAAAGATGGCTTATTGAAGTTACCAATGGTCCAGTTGGTATACCATCAGGTGGACGAGCTATTCCAGAGAATGGTAATTGGAGAAATTGGGAACAAGCCCCAAGAATTCCAAGGTGCACTTCATAAAGCAATGGAAAACACTGAGACCATGGATGGATAAGTTTTTAAGGTAAACAATGGGAAGCAATTACTATTTCTCAAAGCTGTTGGAATGAGCGGCTATCATTCAAGCCACTTATAAGGTTTTTGGGCATGGAGGCCTGAGAAAAACGACTGACCATATTTGCCAGTACTACTACTGGGATTCAACCAACTAAGATGTCGTGGACTATATGGCTTGCAGTGTGGAGTGCCAGTTGCACAAGACATATTAGATTATGACTGGATACCAACTGGTCTGCCCTAGATATGCTTGGCATACAGTGTCCATTAACATGATGGGACTGCTGATGAGCACATGGGGAGTCAAGTACATAATAGCTGCAATCAACATCTTACGAGCTGGGTCAAGATGAAGGCCCTGGCGAAAGTAGAGGATACCAGTACTGCAAAGTTCATCCTAGAATAAGTAGTATACCAATATGGATTCCCGCAGGTCCTGCTGAGTGACAATGGACCAATTTTTATGTCTCATGTGATCACACAAATAAAATGAAATAACAGGGATCCATGAAGTCATGTCTGCTCCCTACTAGCCTTTCAGGATTTCACCAAATTCTCTTGTCTTTGGAGATTCTACTCCAATGATTCCCCCTGCTTCATCAAAAGGAGAGCTTAATTTAACTCAATATAACAACATTAATAAGAATGATCAGCCTCATCCCAATCAATTGATTGAAGATTTGATTGCTTGACGTTTAATTAGCACTGATAGATCACAAACCAAAAAAACCCCTATAAATATCACCTCCTATTTTTAATAAAGAATTAGGTCAATTTATGACCTGTTTTTACTTTGAATTACCGCTTTTTGCAGAATCCACTCAAAGTGAATTTTAGAGAAACCCTAACCCATTGGAAGTGTAATTCAAAACTTCCAGAGTGGTGCTCAAAACAGGGCTACTCTGAGTTATGCACCGTGAACACATCTGTCACTACTATGAATTCTCAATTTTCGCCTGAAGAAGCTCAAAACCATGAGCAAGGCAGTATGTTATGATGGGTCCATTCTACTAGAAACAAAATCCCAAGAGTACCGTCCACTTTTTAATTCCGTGCCAATTTAGAGTTTATAATACCAATATAAGCTTTACAGTGAATTTTCAAATCCCTCCTGAGGTTTTACAAAATATTATTAATCAAATGCTGGAGAAAGCCTTAATTCCTGTTATCTGTTCCGCCTGATATCGTTCTAATGCTGTACCCTCTATCTTAAGATAAGTGTTTCAAACCTCTCAAATGCCAGGAATTAGCACCAAGCAATTCTTACATCAGCTAGTACACCCTACCCTATACCATCTACTACTGGTTGTGGGAATGCATCATCAAGGGATGCTCAATTTACTAGAAGGACTTTAGTCCTTGGTTAATTATGTTGCTGAGTTTTTAAAATCCACCTCTGAATTTAGCAGAGATAATTGAGATACCATTATAAATAATTGGACCTTTTTAAAATGCATTACATCAACAGCTTAGTCTGATTGACCATGGGAAAGTCCAGCTTCGTTGAATTACAGTTTTCACAACGAGTCTAAGAAATTCAACAAGAATGGAAGGTGAGAATTTCTCAGCTTTATGAGCAGAGTCAAGCAATGGAAGCAGAACTCAGAAATCGTCTCTCAATTGGAGCAATTGTACTCAGGAATCTAATCCTGAAGCATTAAAGTTGAGAAAACTTCTGGCGCTATGGGTCCTCCTGGGGTTGAAGGACCCCATGGTCCACCTGGGGGCGTAGTTTCAAGAGGACCCCCTGGTGTTGAAGGTCCCGCGAACCGCCAGGTGCAGATGTACCTCGGGGACCCCTGGGCGCTGATGGGTATTCAGGATCCCTTCAACAAGTTGACTCCTTACTGAGTATAATGGACCACTTACATGACCAATTTTACAAAGTGGCCAAGGAATGTAACTTAACTCCTGAGGGGTAACGATTGATATATTGCTGTTGCTTCAGTGTCTCTCTCTGATGAATTGAGTAATTTGGGTAAATGGACAAAGGGCACCAACATCTATTTCAGGCCTAAGAATCAAGAGGTGAGATGCTTCAAGCCAAAATTGAAACCTTGGAATTTAAGTACAATGCTCAGAAGGAGCAAATTTATGACCTAAATCGTTGGTTGGATGAAAAAGTGGGGCATGTTGAATTGAATCGATGAATTGGCAAAATTTGGACTGAGACTGTTGGCCCCTATCCTCCATTTTTCTACACAAGTTTCTGATTCCAACTCTTATGTTTCTACTCAATTTGAACATCCTGGAGTACATATTCTAACGGCCAATGCTCCAACGTATTTTAAGCCAAATTTAAAGACAAGTATTTTCCTGGGGAAGGCATCATTACCTCGTTCTTCTATCTATATGAGAAGGTTCTTAGTGAGGCCTCTGATCACCAGAAAATGAATTATTTGCCTAATTGTCTCAATTGATTGGCCCAGGATATCATGGTACCCCACTTAATGACTTGCACTACTTGGTCTCAGGTCAAAGAGGCGTTAATCAAAGAATTCAGAAGTAATCAAACCTTATCCTCTCAAAAACAGGCTTTTATGGGGATACAACCCCTCCAGAATGAAACAATCAAAGATTTGCTCATTAGTTCTATTGGGAAGCTCAAACTTTGGCCTGTGGTTGGTTAAATTTAGATGCTGCGATTATGCCATTATGTCTGCTTTTACTTCCAAAACGCAGTTGCAAGTATACCTTCTTAATGTAAAGAAAAATTTCAGAAGTATATTAGACATCAAGGAGGCCTTGTTAGAAGTTCCCCCTCTAGTTTTGGAGAAACCCCAAGTTTATGATTCTCCAAGACCTAGCCACTCTAGAGTTTACGCTGTTCCTGATAATACTAGAGCAATTTAATGTAACTACTATCACCAATATTTCCATACAGGGGATCTTTTTTTAAGAAAGAAGCGGATGGAAGAAGAAAAGGATTAAAAACAATAAGATTCTTCATCTTGATAGTGATATGAGTGTTCAACAAGAACATCAAGGCCCTGTTGAGTAGAATAAAGATGAACATTATTCTTATTCCTTACCCTCATTGTTGGCATTATCTTCTCAGTTTGGAAGCACCATTACCCATATTGTCTTCCAAGTGAATCAAATCAAGGTCAAAGCTATCAGTGATACAGGATTTCCGGTGAATGTTGTCTCATCAAAATTTATGTAGCGGATCAAGTTAATGCCCAATATTTCCCATTTTTAATTATATGGCACTGCGGGACCTCAAAGTAATTGGTCAATTGGAGATTTTTCATCTCTCCAGATAAAAATTGGGAAGCTGCCTTCTACCATCCTGGCCATTTTTATAAATAACTTGAGTTTTGGCTTACTATTGGGGACCAAACTATTGTGGGAATTCAATGGAATTTAAATTACCCTGACTCATATATATCTCTCTTGGGGCATAGAGTTCCCTTACTTTTGTCCAAACATGCATGTGCACCCCATTGATTATATCTGTTGGAGGGGTCTAAAAATCTTATTCTATTCAGTACCATGTTGGCGACCCTCAGATAATGTTTAGCCCCTACCTCAGCAGATATCAAAAGAGGGGATGCCTATTTTCGCCCCCAACAATCTAATTATTCTGCTAAAATCTCAGGTGATCGTTTTTACTTCTTTACATATTTCAGATTCCCAAAGGACATTTATTACAAGTCCAGGGCATTTTCAACCCTTCAGTTAAAGTAATTTTGCCATGTCCTGGAATACTGTATTATGCTTATTCAGGATCATTATTTGTTTTATTGGAGAACCTTACCAATGAACCTAAGATGGTGGATCAACAACACCCCATTGCTTATCTCAATTTATTACCAGTATCTCAGATTTATGATGTTAAACCTTTTAGAAGCCTAAAAGACTTTGGGTTGGAAAGTGATCAGGAAATCCTCACTGTGGGGCTTGCTATTGGAAAACACCTCACTAG
Organism: Massospora cicadina; assembly: GCA_022478985.1. Taxonomy (NCBI): domain Eukaryota; kingdom Fungi; phylum Entomophthoromycota; class Entomophthoromycetes; order Entomophthorales; family Entomophthoraceae; genus Massospora; species Massospora cicadina. The sequence continues at coordinate 67,147 of JAKSZP010002873.1, read as the reverse complement.
TGATCGAGAGAAACAAGTGCTTCAGTTGTTAGAAGGATACTCTGACATCTTTGCTAAGCATACTTACAACTTTGGTAAGATGAAAGGAGTAATGCATTCCGTTGAAACTGGTGATCACCTTCCTATTTGTGCCAAGACCTATCATAAGTCTAAAGTGGAAGAAGCCCAAGCTACCAAAGAATTGCATCAATTATCGGAGGCTGGATTGTTATAACTCTCCAATAGTCCTTGGGCATCTCCATTGCTATTGATTAAGAAAAAGATGGTTCTCATCTAGTAGTTATGGATTATTGATGACTGAATGCTATTACTTGATGAGACAGTTATCCTTTACCTAGGATCGATGATTCTCTTAGGTTGTTGGCTGGATCAACTTATTTTTCAGCCATGGATTTAGCCGGTGGATACTGAGAAATTAAAGTATCCCTGGCTGACCAAGCTAAGTGTGCTCTAATATCCAGTGAAGGTTTATTTGAACCCACTCAGATGCCTCAAGGATTGAGCAACGCCCCAGCAACTTTCCAATGGGCCATGGATGGTATGTTATGGGACCTAAAGCTTACTTGTGTTCTAATATTTCTTGACAATATTACTGTACTTTCCAAAACTTTTACTGAACATTTGGGACATCTAAAAGAAGTTTTCAGGCAAATTTGAAGCTCCTCCTTGAAGCTCAAATCCTCTAAATGCTCATTCTTCTAGAAAATAAATGGATTTTTTAAGTCATAAAAACAGCCAAAGGAATTTGACCCCTCACAGATAAGATTTAAGCTATCCATCAAATGCATCCTCCTACCTCTCTGCGGAAATTCAAGTCTTTCTCAGTATGGTCAGGTATTATTAGTAATATATTTAAATATTCTGATATTGCAAAGCCATTATTCTATCTATTACAAAAAGGAGTGTCCTTTGAATGGAGTTCAGCTCAGGAACAATCGTTCAATTCCCTTCAGACTGCCTTGACTAAAGCACCTGTTTTAATTCATCCTCACTTTGATAAGACTTTTTTATTGCATACATATGCAAGCAATGTCGCTATTGGGGCTATTTTATCTCAGTGAGATGAAGAGCATAAGGACCATCCCGTTGCATATTATAGTAAAACTCTGTCTAAAGCCAAACGAAATTACAGTGTCTCTGAGCGAGATGTTTGGCCATAATTCTAGCTATCAAACACTTCCGTCCCTTCTTATATGGTAACCATTTTACTGTTATTACCGACCACTCTTCTTTAAGATGGTTGCAGAATATGAAGGATTTGATGGGAGAATGGCTCTTTGGGCCTTAAGATTGCAAATTTATGATTTTTCCATTGTTCATCGTTCAGGTGCTCAGCATTAAATGCTGATGGTTTGTCTCAACTGTCTATTATGACTTTGGAAGTGGAGAAGAAAGAACGCTTATATAATCTTATTGGACGACATGAGTTGCGAGATTGAGAGTCTGAAGATGATCAAACCTATTTAAAATCTATACCTAAAGATACTATTATTTGGGAGGGAGCTTTATATAAGAAGGTTAAAACCAAATGGTTACCCTTTTTATACACAAACTCAAGATTTCAAGCTGTCATGGAAGGATATGAGCAAGTAGGCCACAGTGGGTTGAAGAAAACTTAAGAATGGTTGAAAACCTGATATTATTGGGATAACATGACCAAATTCATCTGAGAGATCCTTGACTCATGTATTATTTGTAAAAGTCATGGAAGTACCAACCCAACTTATCAGCATCAAGTTATTTCCCAGCTTAAGCGTTTAGGGTAAGCATTGATGTGTCAAGTCCTTTTTCTCGGAGATTGCATGGCCACCAGTATATTATTATGGCTGTCGACCATTTAACTAAATGGGTTAAGGCCACATATATTGCCACCCCCTCAGCTAAGACTACGACGTTATTCCTTTACCAACACATAATCTCTCAACATGGATGTCCCAAGGTCCTTACGTTGGATAATGGGACTAACTTTACCTCGCAACTTGTACAGAAATTATCTAAATTATTCAACACTTCCCACCAATTTTGTTTTTCTGTACAATCCCTCTACAAATGGGGCCATTGAATGAGTAAATGTAACTCTAGTTTCAATCTTAAGAAAGATTTCTTCAACTGATCCATCTTGGTGGAATTTTTATCTACCTAGCGCCCTATTTGCATATTGGATAGGCTATTATTGAATTATCAATATGTCGCCTTTCAAGTGCCTATATGGCGAGATCCCTCAGTCCCTTCTAGTGTCCAAGCCATACTTGAAGAAAGCATACCAGAAAGCTCTGATCTAATTTTGAGAAGTCTAGCAGATGAGACTATTTGTCTTCAAGCTTAAGCTATGAAATCGATTTAATTAACCACTCAAAGAGAGACCCAAAAAGCAATTAACATAAACCTGCCTTACCTGAATACCAAATCGGATATTATGTCATGTATTACCATTCTTGGCCTGGTGGATGAACTGAAAATTAGGAACCAACTGGTTTGGTCCTTACCAAGTTATTATTTAAAAGAGGACTATAGTATTTAATTGTTCATGTTGATACTGACATAGTGATCAATCGTATTCACCCTAGGTTTTTAAAATTCAACCTCCACTGCAATCAAATCTTGAGGAAAGAAGTGTTGGGATTGCACCAAATTCTCTTGTCTTCGGAGATTTTACTCCATCAATTCCCCTGGCTTCATCAGAAGGAGATCTTAATTTATCTCAATCTATCAACGTTAATAAGAATGATCAGCCTCATCCTGATCAATTGATTGAAGATTCTATTGCACAATGATTAATTAGCACTGATAGATTACAAACCAAAATTAAAACCTATAAATATCACATCCTTTTGTTAATAAAGAATTAGGTCAATTTACAACCTGCTTTTACTTTAAATTATCGTTTTTGGAGAATCCACTCAAAGTAACTTTGAGAGAAAACCTGCCCCATTGAAAGTGTAATTCAAAACTTCCAGACAGCAAGAGACAAATGGACTGGTAGACCGAGTTAATGGGACACTGGCCATGATGTTGAGGAAGCTGGTTGCAGGAAGAACTTCCACATGAAAAACATACCTGAGTATAGTGATGTTTGCCTACAATATTAGTATCATATGGTGATGGGAAAAAACCATTTGAGTTAAAATATGAAAGTAAAACCACGTTGCCACCGATTTTATATTTGGTGGTGAAATCAACTTTGGGGATGAGTGCTGAGCAGTATCTGAACTTATTGATGAATACCCTGATCAAAATGCAATTGCAAGTATTTGATATGACTTTAAAGAAAAGGATTCTAGTAAAAACAACGGACAATAAGAACTGACCAGCCTTATCAGAATACTAAATAGGCAAAAGAGTTGCCTATTGCAATATGCATGGTTTCAGGAGAAGAAATAAACTGGATGCGTTGTGGTCAGGTCCATTTGAGATTATTGCCAAGATGGTGGTGGATGCCTACTCCATCAAGAACTCATGGATGGAAGGATGGTAAATCAAGTCCATGCTAAGTATTTAAAGCAATGGATCAATGAAAAATTAATAGTAATAGAGTTCCCAGAGTTCTGTTGAACCATTAAGTTGGTTATCTCCTAATGATTTGGTTAAGTCCAAAAAAAGGACCACTGAACCAAACTAGATGGTTAAGTCTTAAAAACTAAGACCTCTACACCATAGAGAACTGGTAGGTCTAAGTATACCTAGGATCCAGTCTGGGGGAATAAAATAAAAATATGGACCGCTGAACCAGAAAAAAGGTCAAGTCCCATGGAAAAAAGAAAAAAATAAAGATTGATAAAAATGTTGAAAGAAAATAAAAAATGCATAGAAAAATCGATTTGTTTTTATAATTTATATTTTTTATTGGATATTCTCAATTCAGGGATGATTCCACCTATGTCACCTCTTGAGGAGGGGGATGAATCGCAGTAGGTGTAAATAACCCATCAAATTCAATTTGATATTAGATGCTAGCGAGGTCTAGACCTACACAAAGCCAAGTTTGTTGAGAGGATGCAGATCCCTGCAAGAAATCAACTGGGGTAAAAGAAATTGAAATGTCAGAAGATGCTAGACGCAATACCCCTGGAGCAGGGATGGAAGCAACAAGTACAAGAAGAGGCATTCAGAAAATAACTTGAGTAATCCTGATATGGTACCAGAGCTAGAAGGCTGGTTTTGAGCACCTGCTAATTGGCTTTGTCAAGAACCCTGGATATATGGGCCAGCATTGAGCAAGGGATACTGGGTGGGGGTTGTTGAATCATGCCCATAGCAAAGCACATTAGTGGAAAATACCAATGGGATGCGCCAGAAATGAGATAGTCATGCAAGGAGCAAATGGCATCCCGCAAGTAATGACTATGAGCTTCTCAGAAGCTGAAGCAGAATGATTGATGGAAGCTAGGAAATGCTGGAAGCTTTGTGTCCCAACTTCAAAGAACTTGGCCAGCTAAGCGATGAGCATAGGCTGCAAAATCTCAATCTAGGATGTTTTCAAGATTAGTGAGTTCAGAGCTATGGACAAATCCTCAGTGACTTGGTCCCTTAATTCTGCATAGGGGAGTTCAAAATGTATGATTTTTACAATGGCTAGTTCAGTGGCCAATACAGCTGGCTTGTAATATTGACCAAGTCAGAAGAGGAACTCCAGAAGCAAGTCTGATCCAGAAAAGAAGAAACAATTGAGAGTGGAGGGAATTGCTTCAGGAGGTTCAATGATGGCGATAGGAGTATCTGCAAAGGGAGCCAAATACAGGAGAGTTTCAAAATCTAACTCAGGAATTGATAACAGAGGAAGGATTGGTCACGAGTCATTCATACAATCGCCAACTTGGTCTTATTGTAGTTGGTTGCCATTTCCAGTAATTCCATAAAAGACTGGCTACTAGTATTTGACTGGGAGTATGAGTCCTGGAAGGACCATAAAAAAGGTTTCAGCGCACAGATTAACTCATCAGCTGGAAGAGCTGGAGTTTTATAAGACAAGGTATTAGCAGCTGATGGTACGGAGACTCAGAATTTGACATATGAGCTGGATGAGAGGGGGGATGTCAGAATTAGATGAAATTCAACGTTATGCACTCTGAAATCAATTAAGCTCTAACTTTAGAGAAATTAATCTCAAAATTAATGGGATAAGCTCTCCATAGAAGAATTAAGGATGATATGAGCCATGAGGTTAATATAAAAAATAACAAGGGCAAATATAAATGACATTCTTAATTGTGCCATGAAATGAACATCAATGTAAAGAATCTCCTGTAATGATGGAGAAAAAAAAAGGAGATTGAGGATGCTGGACCAAGAATGTTGAATATGACAGTGGGTCATATTCCCGGATGGGGAGAAAACTCAATCCCAGGATTAATATCGTTATGAGTATATCAATCAGCCCAGCATGAAAGAAGGTTGTGGGGATTGCACTCTGAGGTGGCAGTAGTGAGGAGGAAGAGGAAGTAAGCCACATGCCAAAGGTCATCCCAAGCAGCACTGAGTACTGATTGATAATATTCCGCTTGAACAAATGAAATATTTAGCCATGTGTCCAAATTCAGGTTCTCCTGCCCCAATCATTTTCTTGCTGGAAATCTATGCAAGAGGGGGATGTTCTGGGATTTTTGCCCATATTCCCAGCTGACTAGATTACCAGGGTTTGCTAAGGGATAATTCCCTAAAACAAAGTGAATCGGATATTGGTTGACCCTGATTTTGGGGTAACAATCTTTGGGGGAAATCTAGGTTATTTGTCTAGGTCAGATCCGTTGGGTATTGATCCAGATGAATTTTTAAGATCTCATTGGGCAGAGTTGCCAAAAAATAGGGGCATCTGATAGTTGATCAACTATCAGGTGTACCAATTGGGATCATTCAGGTTTCATCACCAACTAATTGGGAATTTAAGGATCAAGTTGCAAGGCAAGTGATGACGCCTGCAACTAGTGAATCGATCAGTTGGTTTATGACCTGCCTTAATGGGTAACAAATGCCATTACCTAAGCAGGTCACTTGCCAAATATGGTTGGTTCTCTGTGATTAAGAGGAAAAGGTTAGGGACACCTTTTCTGACTCTTTCCATATTAAGTACTAAAGATGTAATGACAGATTCCTATCCAGGATGGGGAAGACCATCGCAGGTGAGATGAGGATGGGTAATTTAATGTCAATGACTACCGTTTTATTGAGGAGGTGACAACTGAGGGTTCAGTGATGAATTCCCACTATAGATTCTTTAAAGAATTCATTAATAAAAGAGACCACTTTAAAGACCACTTTTACCAGAGTATTATCTTAAAATAATTTATCAGAATATATTTCAATTCTATTCTTTCTCAGGGAAATTATTGCTGTGTGTTCTAATTTGGAGACTCTTTAGTATAAAGAGTAAGTATCTGAGCGAGAATCCAGAGAAGAGAAGCTGAATAAAATTGAGGATTGCTTCCAACTTGTGTCAACAAAGAAATGGTAAACAGGGATCTGAGCGTGGATCAAGTTAGGCAGTACTAGGGAATAAATTCCTACTAAGGACATTATTAGTATTTTGAGAGGAAATACTGGCCAAGCGTTGGACTGAATTCTAGTACTTTACTTCAACTACAGATAATAGTCTCCATACTATTATTTAGATATAAATTTATTGTGGGGAAGGCCGACCATGGGACAGACACTTCCAAAATTGACCTAACTGAGACAACACTTAGTAACAGGGAAGGCACCCCAGAGAAGCGATGCTATCTCTTGTTGCCAGTGGGAACGCCACTTATGGGGAAGGGGAGGGAACGCGTGAAGGGGCCGTAGCCACAATTGAACACGTGTGGAGGAAGGGGTCTGATTTGATGAACCAAACTGGGAACCAGGAGGATACCAGCTGTCAGCGGCGGGTGGGAGGTATCCAAACATCCATGCTTAAAAAGTGATCCACCAAATGAGACCAGAATCTGTGGACAGCTTCTGGGAGAGTGGGGATGGAGCCTGCGATGGCATCCAAGACAATCGTGTGGATGGTCCACATGGCGATTGCAACCACCAGAACACGGAGGGAGGGTGGAAGGGGGGAGGCCATTGATAAAACAAACATATCTCTTGACAGACTGAAGGGATGTGTTTGATTCTGGCCCAGCAGACGTTGAACTTCGCGCCATATCACTTTAGAGGTAGGGCACTTCTCCAGGCGGTGGAACAGCGTTCCATACTGGCCACACATGACGCAGGATGAGTGTAAAGCGTTAGAGCGCTCAGCTGTATGATACACCCGCCTCAGGCAGCGCCACACATGGGAGCGGACTTGAGGCTGCAACAGAGGATGGTGTGCGTATTTCCAGATAGTTTTTTGGGTTTCAATGGAGTAAGGGATGTCCATTATGTCCAGGTAGTCCCATCTGGATAGGACATGGGGCCGTGTGGGGATCACGCCATCATGGATGGGTAGCCCCTGTACCTCTTGTGTGAACTGAGGTGAGGGGCGGCCTCTTTGAGTTGTATGTCCGCTAATATGAATGCTCCACTCAGCGTTCTGCATGGAGAGGAGGATTCGTTTGTAGTGGGTTTTAGTACCGTGAGGACCTGTGGCCGATGGACTTGAAGCCAGGTATCTCATCAGGGAGTGTGGGTTTGATGGATTGTTGAGGCCCAAGGCGCGGGAGAAGTTGGAGCAGGCTGCGCGTGACCAGTGTTGGGAGGGGAGTGTAGGGGCGGTGACGGCCACAATCCAGGTACCCAAGATCTTGGCCGCATGGGATCTGAAGTCAAGAAGTCCCATGCCACCATGATGATGAGGGCCAAACATGAATTTTAACCGTAAAGGTGGAGGGCTGCCTGACCATAGCCATCCTTGCAGCAGGGCATGCAAGGATTTGAAGAAGCTTGGGGAGAAGGGGATGGCGTGGGCATCAAACCAGACTTTGGAGAGGAGCATAGAGTTGGCTAAAACAACCCTGCCAGTAAGGGAAGTAGGGTGGGCTCTGAGGGAGGCGATGCGCTTCATCACGTTGTCCAGTATATGGCACTCCATTACTGCTGACGCATATCCGCCTGCCTCCACCCACACGCCAAGATGGCGGACCAGCCCTATGGAAGGGCGTGGCACAAAGGGGAGCACCAGTGGGGCGGAGTGGGGTGAGCTGGGAGGGCGAGCGCGTGTGTGAGCAGATGGGCCAGGCTGGGCTCTGGTTGCAGGGGCCCAGCAGTTTTGATACTGACCAAGGAGGATGATTTCGGTTTTGGAGGCGTTCAGTGCAGCGTTACTTACCCAGGAATACTCCTGGATGAGAGCTTCAAGTGCGCGTGCATCTTTAATATTAGACACCCCAACCACACAGTCATCTGCAAACGCCATCATCTTGCCTGGGGCTTGGCCTGTCACATGGACCCCAGTGAGTTGCGCATTCACGTTTCGAAGTAGTGGATCAAGGCTGAAGTTGTATAAGAGTGGGCTGAGGGGGTCCCCTTGTCGCAAGTCCCTTTGAGGGCGGACTACTTCTGTTAGGAAGCCAGGGCCACGTACTGACATTGTTGCAGATTCCGTGAGCAGCATCACGCAGTTGATGAAGCGAGGGGGTAAGCAGAATTGATGGAGGCTTGCCCTGAGGTATTCCCAGTTTACTCTATCATAGGCCTGGTGTTGGTCCAAGAATGCAAGTGCCCCAGAGGCTGTGGACTGGCATGTGTTGGCCACTGAGTGCACGTTGTCCCAAATCAACCTTCTGGGTATGAAACCAAATTGTTCTGGGGAGTTGGTGGCAGATGCTACAGTCCCTAAACGGTTAGCCATGATTTTTGTTAAAATTTTGGTGTCTGTGTTAGTTAGAGAAATGGGGCGCCAGTTGGCTAAGTCTAAGCTTATCCCCTTTCTTGTAGAGTGTGACGGTGAAGGCCTCTTGTCCTCCTGGCATGAGGCGCGTTTCCAAAAGGCTCTGGTTAAGTGAGGCCAACAGTAGTGGGGATATATATTTGAAGTACTTTTTGTAGAATTCATATGGAATGCCATCTGGGCCTGGGCATTTTCAGTTTGGTGCACCGCGAATGGCTGTCCATAATTCATTTGGAGTAATCAAATTCATTATTTCCGGGTATCAGGAAACAGTGCAGATGTGGGTTTGGTTGAGAAATTCCACCACTTCAGCTGGCTGAATTGGATCAGATTGGTACAACTTGTTGTATAACTTTTGTGTTTCGATTGCCACTTCAGCTGGCATATCTGCAATGGAATCATCCAATCTTCACACCTGTATGCAGGCCATGCTCTGGCGTGGTGCAAATTTTTTTTAAAAAGTTATGCAGTGCACTTGTCGCCTTTTGTGATGCGTTTGGCCCTGTACTGAACACAAACCCGATGTTTGTGTTGCCTTTCAAGCGCGTTGAGGTGGGCAGCTTCATCTGACCACTTCTGGCCCCATGCAGAGCTGTATCCTGAAGTGGGGATGTTGGACTCCAGGTGTGCCAACTCTGCCAGAGCGCGTGAAATGACAGTTGATGTGGCTCATGAGCATCTGGAGGAGAGGTGGCGAGAGTGGCAGATATATCTTCTTTGAAAGTTGCCCATGTGGAAATGGCGTCCGCACAAAACAGTGCAACAAACTCTTTTGCCAAAGTTGCTGATTCCACCCACGTGGAAAATCCTGGTGACGCGAGCTCAGGGGGGCGGATTTTTCACCAATGTGGGGCCTTAGCAGCTGTGATAGGTAGGTGGTAGGTTATCAAGACCAGTCGAAGGTCAGAGAATTCCATTTTTGTTGTTTTGAAGTGGGAGATGTAGGGTTGGAAATTTGCTGGCATAAGAATAAGGTTGATGCGGGACATGGACCTTAATTGGCCGTTGTGGATGTGAGGGCGTTTCATGTTCTCAAGCAGCGGGGCTTGCCGCGGTAGTGCATCCATAAACCCAAGGGTGGCCTTTAGAACGCGAAGTTCAACGTGGCCCTGGGGGGCATGGGAGGAGGAAGGCCACCGGTCTGTTGGAGTGTTTAGCCAACAGTTCATGTTGCCAACTACGAAAGGGTCTGAGGGTAGCTGGAGGGATTTGACCTACAAGAAAAATTCCTGATGCTCTTGTGCACTGTTTGGGGCATAGATGTTGATGATAGCGTGTACCACGTCAGCCCACGAGAAAGTGACAATGAGGACTCAGTCATTTAGGAAGGTTTCCAATAATAAAATTTGAAAAAATTATTTTTCTGAATTAGCACCCCACAGTGCTTTGACCTAAAGGATAGGGATGGGAGGAGCATTGTTTTCCAAGCCTCCTCAGATCCTCGCGGACAGTGGGACTCCTGGATGGCTAGGATATCCATGGGTAAATTTTGTTGTAAAAAACTCAGTTTCCTAGCCTGGGACAGCGAGGCCTTGAGTCTGGCGATATTCAACATCCCTAAAGTGAAGGTTTTCCCTATTGCACCTTAGGTGTGAGGGGGTGGGCACCTGGGCCCACTAGCCTCCTCTAGATCCCCATGAGCCTTCATGGCAGTGCAGGTGTTTGCAGCAACGCTATCAGTAGTTTTGTTGATTTTAGCAGAAAGTTTCGCGTTGGCTTTTGTGTTTGTTTATTGTTTCCCCGATGTCATACAAATTTTTTGCAGTGCGGATGAGTTTGGTGCACCGTTGGTGGGTCAAAAAAAATTTTCAGGTAGGATGGGCCCCAAATCGGTTTCAACTGGAGCTTGGTTACAATGATTGGGTGATATTGAGTCCCCCATCGGATCCTTAGATTGGGTGGCCTAATTGGCATGGGCTTACCAATCTGATTGGTTGATGGATTCCCAATTTCCTTCTGCCATGAAGGTTTCGATGTCCTCCTGGCGTTGGGAGTGTGGGATAGTGGTGGTGACTTTGGCCACTTCCTTGGCCGCGGCCCTGCGGGCCTTCTTGGCCTTCTTCCGCTCTTGTGGTGAAATAGGCTTTACCAGTAGGTAGCAACCTTGTGCTCCCCACGGGAAAGCCTCTTTGGTGCTTACAGTTGGTTCATAGTGCGCCTCTCCACTGGCCATGGCCACTGAGGGGTGCTCTTGGAATGTGACGCCCTCCTTGGTGGGGCATACGTGTGCCTTATAGCTGAACGCGTCACAGTGGGTGCAGATGGGGGGCGCGCTGTCCACGGTTACCCAGAAAGGGTGGGTGGTATGCCCTTCAATATTAATAAAAGTGGAGTGCAGGATCTGGGTTAGGTCCTTCGCGATCTCCTCAGTTGGGGTCAGAACTGCGATGTCTTTGCCAGTGCACAGGTGTGCCATCAGCGTAAAGAGTTGCATCTTGATAGATTTTATTTTGCCGTAGATGGCGAGACCATCTTTCAGTTTTTGCTCCAAAATGTCACGTTTTACCGTAGTAGGCAAAAAGTCAAACGTGAGGAAAATTTGGTTGGATTTAGTCCATCTAGTGCGTTTTGTTTTGATGACCCATTGCCCTTCAGGGAGGTCAATCACTACGTGCACCACAGCAGCCTCATCTGCTGCCTCTTTGTTTTTAAAACTTAGGTCCAGCCAACTGCATGACATGGAGTGAGGTGCGACATACACCGCAGTCAGGAAAAAAGTGTGCACATCCCCACAAAATTTTTCCCATAAAGCCATTTGTTGAATGTCCAGAAACACGCAGACTCCATATTTCACCGATGAAAGTGGCTGGGAGTGCGGCGTATTGATGTACTGGTTGCATTGTGCTTGCCAAGTGAGGATTTTTGGGAAAATAGTGACCGCCGGTTTTTTAAAAAGAAAAATTTTATTCCGCTGGTTTCTCCAGGGCATTTTTGAACGTTTGAGGCTGCGGGCCTCCCACCTGCTCCTCTTACCTTACTTGCCCAACTGCTCCATGACATGGGCGCAGACTAATCTCCTCTATGAGATTATCAAACTAGATTCAGACTTGAATTGAATGGGTTACAAAAGTGATTGCAATGAGAGAGAAAAGTTTAGTCTCCATACTATTATCAATGATTATATTTTACTATCAAAACATCACGGAGAATTGCATAACAACGAACCTGTGCAGTTAAAACATTTATAGGATTTATTAGCCAAGGATAATCAGAAAGCCTATAAATTTTAACAAGAGTTTAAAGCACTTCCTCCCTGAGTTCGATTCTGGTAGATGAACTTTGGGTAGGGGACATCTATGACTGTGTTGGCGTTGCACACCAATTCCCTGAACTGAGATAGCAAATAGCAAGGCGGTCCATGGCCTTCCTGGCTTATCATACGCCGCACATGGAGGTTTTCCAGGTTTTATCCTCATTTCCCATTTTCTTCAATTCCCTTAATTGGTGAGGTATTGTCCTCAGGTCATCCCATCTGGAATAAAATCTACATTAACAAGTGTTTAATGGCAGCCAACCTTAAGCTGGGAATCAGTAAGTGTGAGTTTCTAAAGTACCAGGTCACCTTCATGGGCAACATCATGTTTGACCAAGGACACATGATAACTCCAGAAAAGGAGAAGGCAATTTGTGAGTGGTCCATCCCTAACTTTGGTCAAAGGAATTGAGGAGTTTTTTGGGGACGTGTATGTTCCTTAAGGAATTCACACCTTATATTTCTGAAGTGGCGACCCTTGTATAAGGTGAGTAAGGCAAAAATGCTCCAGTGGTCCCCCTTTTTTCATAATTCCTTCCAAGAAGTAAAGTGCACCCTGTTGTCCACGTCTGTCCTTCGCCATGTAGATCCCAAAAAGGAGTTTATTGTGGCTTCTGATGCCTCCAACTTTGCCCAAGCTGATGCCTTATTACAAGTAGGCAAATATGGAATAGAGCATCTAGTAGGATAATTTTCTCAGAAAATGTCTTTGCCTGAATCAAACTACGCTGTTTATGACAAGGAGTTATTGGCGGTGGTTGAGGAGCTGACTTATTGGCATCATCACTCGCATGGCTCATCTCAACCCTTCTTCATATGTACATATCACCGTGCCTTGTTGTACTGCCGTGCACCACATGTCCTGACCCCGCGGCAAACCCAATGGCATGAGACCCTGGCCAAGTTTGTGTTTTCTTATGAGTTTACAAAAAGCCAGGATAATGGTTTGGCAGATGCTTTGAGCTGAACCCCTTCGTTGGATCCAGATGAAAAGAGAGAGAGGTACACAACACCAATTTGATGATTACACTGGGTAAGATTGTGTCCCAACATCTCTCCTCCATGACTCATGAGTTAGCGCTTGCTCCTCTGGAAAATGAGGAAAACTATGGCATATTCAGAAAGGTGGTCCTTTCACAGCCTATGTCAGCAGAGTATATAATGGTCCTCACCACGAGCAAGTTGAATCAAGAAGAAATTACTAGGGTATACCACGTTAAGGACGAGATGTTGTGGTTCAGGGACGCCTCTAGGTCCCCAATGTACCCCAACGCTTGGAAATCATCTGGGATCTTCATGACGGGACCACCGTTGGCCACCCTGGAAAGGCAAAGACTCTTGAGCTTATCCGCCACACTTACAATTGGAAGGGATTAGCTGCGCAGGTTGTTAGGTATTGTAAAGAGTGTCTGGTCTGCAACAAAATGGCGCCAAATTGCCAGCCCCCCGCAAGGTTGTTGGTTTCAGTTTAAAAGGCTGAAGGGCCTTGGACTTCCTTATCAGTGGATTTTGATTTAGAGTTATCTGATTCTGAAGGCTACAACGCCATCATGATAGTGGTGGACCGTTTACAAAGTTCGCCCATTTTATCCCTTGGATAACCACAGTAATCGTGGCTGAGATAGCTAGGCTCTTTGTATCTTATGTGTTTTCCCTTTATGGGGTGCCCTCAGGAGATCATTCGCGATTGTGGTCCCCAGTTTAGCTCCATCTTTTGGCAATAAATGTGCAAGGCTCTTCAAATTCGCCTCTGCCATTAAACTGTCTATCACTCCCAATCATATGGGCAGATTGAACGACTGAACCAGTTCTTGGAACAGTTCCTGCGGTTTTACACGGCTGGGGACCATTGAAATTGGGTCTCGCACCTTTTCCGTGGCCCAGTTTAACTGTAACAACACTTAACATGCATCTATTTGTCTTTCTCCATTTTTTGCTAACCATGGGTTTAACCCCGCCTTCAACATGGAGCCCAATTGTGGATCTAAAGTTGTAGCAGTAATGGCCTTTTCTAAGATTATCAAGAAAGTACACAAGGGGGTTACATGAATTTGAAAGGAAAAGCAAGTGCATAAATAGAACTCTGATGGAAAAAGACGTGTAGGTCCTGAATACTAGGAAGGGGATCTCGTGATGCTTGATGCTCAAAACCTCCCTATCAAGAAGCCATGCAAAAGGCTGGGACCAAAGAGAATTTGGCCCTAACCGCGTTGTCAAAAAGGTGGAACACGCCTCATACCAATTGGTCTCCCCTCATGCTGTATTTTTGCCATCTTTCATGAAAGCAAGTTGAAGTTGTTTAAGTGTCCCCACCTGAAACTCTGGAAGCTTACTTCGTTGATGGGGCGCTTGAGTGGGAAGTGGAGGAGATTGTAGCTCCAGCTGAGTAAGATTACTGGAGTACTTTATATCCTGGAAGTAATTTGATGCAACTGAAAACTGTTGGGTGCCAGCGCGTGACTGCGCCCATGCCCAAGATCTAATTGAGTTTTCTTTAAGCCTTTTCCTGAGTCTGCAGGGCCCAAATCAAACCAGACCACCTTCGCCATTAAGCTGACCCTGCCCATAGGAACTTTTCCTTGGCAAAAGCCCCTGGAGGAGGGGTGGAGTCCCAAAAGAATGAGATGATAATGTCATGGCTACATGACATAATTGAGGGGACAGATTGTGAGGATAAGGCTGTACGTCATAAGGTCAAAAAGGTCAAGCTGAAAGGCCTCCATGACCTGAAACATACCCTGGACTACTGCTGGGTACAGGCGAAATATGCCTAGGTTGGTCCTGGGAATTTGCAAGATGCTTGTCCTGGAGTTACAGCTAGGGCATTAAAACGCACTCTATGTCATCAACTCTGATGGTTTGTTACGGTTACTGTGGGAACAGGGGTTCAAACCCTGTTCCATTTTTATTAATACCAAATTGGGTCGAGTCCAGTTATAATCCATAACTGGAGTTTGGTCAATCTCATTTTTAATTAACCCAGACTTTAGTAGCGTGCGCCTATTGGCTCTCTTAGGCTTAGCACCACTTCCACCAATTAATGACTTGCCCCACTGCTTAAGTATGTTCCATGAGTCCTCTTTCCTCGTTGTTTGACTTCCTTGGATAAAATTCCCATTTGGTTTACGTTTCTATGTGCATTTATTTAGTCAAGTTTGCTGACATCCAAGAGGTCCAAATTAACACTATGTGCTGTCCTTGCGTGGATTATTATATGCACTTCCCTTGTGGTGGAGCTTTTTTTACACTTAACTCAGCATATTGTTCCTTATAAGTGAGTTGGGCCCTTGCCCACTACCTCTACTGGAACTGGAGCGTTACAAATGTGTTCCTTACAAATGTGCCATGACATGATGCTGGTATAGATGATTGGGCGACTTCAGATTAGCACAAGTGAAACACTAGTCAACAACATCCTGGACTGTTTCAATCATTCATTCCCAGTACCAGCAGTCCCTCATCCATCAATGAAAGTGATAAAACCAGCTGATTTTCGCTCGCTGGTGCTGATGGGTGCTGGATCCACAAAAGGGTTTTAGATAATAATAAAAATATAAAAACACTAAATAACAAAAAAGTAATTTTTATCAGGTTTATTGGTGTTGATGTGGAGTAAAAAAATAAACCCTCTCAATATCTGACTGGTCAGTACTTAAACTGTATTGAGGGTCAAAGAGAATTTAATGATCTATTTGGAATGGCTTGTTGCCATCTGAATAATTGAAATCTGCAGATACGCCCTATCAAAGGTTGGATAACTTAGGTTACTTTGGCGAAATGTCAGATATGAAGGTATTTTGGGGAAGAATGTACCCATATGGTAATGATTTGATATATTTCAACCAACCACCATTTGATAAAATAATTTCACCTTGGGGGACCTCCACCACGCCTATAAAAGGGGGTGATCCCCGCTTAGGTATTGTATTGAAACTAGATGTGGCATTAGAATAGCCATTTGATGGAAGCCCCTAAAATATGCCGCATGGTCGGAGGAATCTGATTGCTTGCTTTTGAGTTAATTGCCCGTTTGGTATCTGGAATAGTGTTACCGCAATTCACAAGGTTCCAATGAGAATTGGCCAGTGTCTTTTGGCCAATATTATTGTTATTTCGTTTTTATCAATATTACTTTGAGATAGGACATTTAATTGGCTGATTGTGTGGGTTGAATCAGGACTATTATTACCTAAAACATTATTTTTCCAAAGTTGAGATAGCAAATGTCTGGCAATGAGATTTCTTCACTGCGCCATGCCCCACAGCAACATGAGCCTCCAGAGTGGACTTTAATCCATGAAGAGGGTCAAACATAAGGTATCCAAGAGGTCTCAACTTGATTATATAACAATCTGTTTTGACTCAATTTTGAGCAGGCATCTGCTTTAAGCACTGTTGCATTGTTGATGGCTCATGGCTCCACTCTTCCGGTTTCACAATAAGCTTATATATCCAATCCTTTCTAGAGGCATAAAGGGCCAGGATAGGCAATCAGGACAACCTGCCATTTTTTTGGTTTATCATTTCTGTGTGGTTACTATTGAGAAGTCATAATTCTAAAGCTTAAGGGCCCATTGATCAATCGTCCATCCAAGTTTTTCATCTGTTATAATCACTGTAAAGGAACATGGGTCATAACTACGATGAGATAATTCTCATTCAGAAAAGAACGGAAATGTTTGTGGTCAATAACATGGCTAAACGTTCACATATGGTTATGCTGTAATTTTGTTCCTTTTGGGTTAACGTCCTACTAAAGTAAGATATGGGTTGATTAACTTGGCTTGCGTCCAGTTATCCAGAATGGACCCTCACAGCCACATCGCTAGCATCAATAAATAGAATGAAGGGTTTATTGAATTCAGAATGTACCATAATAGGGGCTGTAGTCAGGGCTTTTATGACTTTGAAGGACTGCTTCTGGGAATCCTCCCATCAAAAAGGAACTTCTTTATGGGGGTAGGTTAGTGGCTTGGCAAGCTTGGCGAAGTGTGTTATAAATTGGCAACAGTACCTGACCATGCCAGGAAAAACCTGAATGTCACAAAAATTGCTGGGTTGATTCATCTTCTCAATAGCGGTCACCTTGCCGGGCAAGGGCGAAAATCCTCCATGGTTGACTTTATGACTGAGGAATTCCATCTCATTTTGAAAGAAACAATATTTGGTGGGATTTGATTTCAACACAGCAAATCATAGCCGTCTGACTACTTCCTTCAAGTGAACAAAATGCTGGTCAAACATGCGCGAAAATACAGTTACATTTTCCAGGTAAACCAGCACACATGACATCTTCAGGTTTCCAACAGGCAGTTCATGGCCCTCTGGAAAGTAGCCGTGGCATTTTACAGTCCAAGAGGCATTTGAGTGGGTTCAAATAAACCCTCACTCGCTATAGGCGCATTTTTCTTGGTCATCCAGATAAAGCTCATTTTATAGTACCCTTTGGCAAGATCCATTGTGGAGAAAAATTTGGGACCCAGCTAAGAGGGTAAGGAGTTGTCCAACTAAATAGTAGGCAATTATCGTTACAATTAATGGCATTTAGATAGCAGTAGTCCATTACTACATGATGCCCTTCATCCTTATTCTGCACAAGCAACAACAGCGAGGTCCAGGGACTCTGAGATGGTTTTAGCAACCCATCATTTAATAGTTATTTTAGTTTTTTAGAACCTAGCTTCCTCAACTTTAGACTTCCAGTAGGGGCAGTCGCAGATTGGAGGGGCATCACCAGTCAGCACTTGATGTTCCACCCCCTTAATCATCCAGAAATCCACTGGCCAATGAAGAATTTTTTTGTTATTTTCCTCAATTAGGGTGTTAGCCTATTGTTGTTATTTACAAATAAGAGTTTCGCCAATTTCCACCTTGACTCGGGCTAACATAACATATTCATCTACTCCAAATTCTTGAAGGTCTCCACATACTCAGATGGACTCATCTTGTCAATGGGCAATATCTGTACATATGCAACAGGTTTGTTCCAAGTTATCTGCTTTTGCCAATCAGTGAAGTTGGCCATAAGGACTGTCAATGGGCACCAGTAAGCGAAATCCAGAATTTCATAACAGGTAAGTGGTTCACAGATGGCCAGATTACTCTCTCCTTGAATTTCCAATAATTGGTCCATCGTTTGGTAACTTGGAGACCAGTCTCAACTAGGATCTGCAATTTAGGCAGTATGACTATAGTGCCAGGAGTATACACAGGCATTCCTTCTGTAGCCTTTGTGCTGGAAGGTGTCCGCTTTGTTTTTGGTCCAATTACCCAATACTCTAGCTATTCAATGCAGTCTGGGTGTTCAAGTAAGAAACATTAGGGTTTTCTTTTCCCTTTCTACTTAGGAACGTCCTTTGCAACTAGAGAGATGTGATATTCTTAAATAAAAAGTATATATCCTCATGATTATTGGAGTATCAAATTCAACTAGTAACTGGGTACCAATAAGCAAGTTGTAACTTTCATTTTCCAACTCAATGGCAGGAGCCATAAAAATCAGAGAGCCAAATATAAGAGGCAAGGAGGAATAGGCTTCCAAAGAGCGGGTATGATGAGGTCACACAGTTCCATGGTCTAGGGAGTGATTCTGGTCCAGTGCAACCTTTTTTAGCACTAGTGGTGCCTAACCCAAAAGGGGGTGCTGCCACGCATTTTTATTTGAAAGTGTGCCAAATAAAGAAATTAAAAGAATAAAAAATACCTAATATGGCATCTCAGCTACCATCCTAGGAAGCCATATCAGAAGGTGAGTAAGCATTAGGGAGACGTTTGTCCGGCGCACACTTTAGCTGGTGGACCACGGCGGACAGCATTGGGGTGGGAGCATCAGCAACGTGTGGCATATGGTCTAATGCAACCTTTATCTACATGACCAGCCACGAGGAAATGACGTTAATGGGAGAGCTGGTGTCAATGATGGCTATTATTTTCACCTTGTGAACAATGACATTTACCATAGTAACTTTGGTTCCAAAGTGGGGAATTGAGTAAATGGAATTTCCTGGAGGGAGCGATCTGGAAAAGGCAGAGTAGGAGGAAGTTAAGTCTTTATTCAAAATAATAGAATCTGGAACGTCTAATTTGTCCAGTTTCTGCAAAACATAACTTTCATGCGTAGAGTGGCAGAAGGTTGAGGTTGAGGCATTGCATCATCAGCAGAGGGTGCCTCAAGCCATAAGCTGACTCCGCTTTTCCCTACTCATTGGCTTACTTCTTCCAACAGGTCCTTCTTTGATGGTCAAGGCGCTGCCTGACCACCACATAGCCCCAACACCCCTAAGGCGGGGTTCAGGGCTCTTAGTAACATAGAGAATAATAATAAAATCGTAGGGTTTGAGGGCAATGACCCTCGTAAATAGCATTCTGACAAATCAGATGCTGACAAATTGACTAAACCTCGGAGAAGAGGTGGTAAGGGTCAACATAAATGTCGACTGGGTCAATCAAAGGCCACTAACCCAAAGTCAATGAACTAAATTTTGATAATGACAACGGCAAAGGGCAGCCCAGCGAATCAGGGGATGACAAGCTGAATTATGCCAAAAGTTGAAGCGTTGAGAACCATGGCATTGGGCAGCTCAGCGAATTGGGAGATGCCAAGCTGAATTATACCAAAAATGGAAATGTCAAGAACCACAGCATCAGGCATCTCAGCGAATCAGGAGCTACAAAGCCAAATCTGCTGCTAATTGAGAATATCAAGAGCCATGGCAAAGGGCAGCCCAGCAAATCAGGGGCAGCTAAGCTGAATTATACCAAAAATGGAAACATTTGTGATAAGTTTAACATGAGAATGCAGAGCTCTGATTCATTCCTGACAAATGAAATTATATGTTCAAAAGTTTCCGTAATTCCTAGGGTACCCAATAAATGGTCTAGAACGATCCTAGACAGGAATATTGGAGGCTGAGATTCTCAAAATAGGCCTGTGGATAGCCCACTGTCTGCAGACTCTGTGGGAACAAATTCCCCCATATTACCTGCTTCCTAACTTAATTATAACCAGCCGATGGTGTTTAGGACAACTTCGTCTTTTAATATATATAATAAAACCTCAAAAAGTGGGAATAAATTTTTAAATTTTAAAATCATTTATTCGGATTTTGGAGGAAAACCCTGGGATTTGATCTGAAAAATGGTCCAATCCTAGGACTTTGACAGAGCAGTCGCCTCTCTGTATGCTCTCTCTGGTGGACAGACTGTTCTCCTCAGTGTGAGCATCATCCTTACCATAATCCAAGGCTACCTCAATCACTCATCAAGCAACGAATTAAGGACCTAACCACAGCAGCACTCTCATGTTTGTGGGCCCACACCTGGGCCCTCTTGCCCAACAGTTTTGTGGCAATGTGGAAGGACCCCGTTTATCACATTAGATAAAGTTCATTTAATCCCATCTCCCTTTTATGGGATGGGATGGGAAAATCATATGAGAGAGCCCTACCCGCTTGGTATGAGCACATAACCACTCTCCTGATGATTATCGTTTCCATCCTGTTCCTACTGAGGGAAGCTGCTCGACTCCTCCCATCCTGAGGGAATTCTGTTGCTTACATCCAACATGTTGACGTCATGTCCAATTTTAGACAAGCACTGACCCCGGAGGAGTTGAGTATAATGCATGGAACCTTCTCTTGCATTAGATTGCAGGCCCACCTCACAGCTGCCACTGGGGGTACAACGGCCACATCCCTCCAGATCGCCCAGGTGATAGCAGACCTGCTGAAGAACCTGTCCATATGGCTCACTAACCTCTTGGAAACACAGCCAGCCCTTCCAGCCTCTCTGGAGGACTGCCTCCATTTGGTTGAAAGAGCCACCACCCCAAAGAACTCTCCAGGATGCTGCCTGGTAAGCGCTCTTGGCCCTCAGCCAAGGGAAAATGGCCATTAAGGAGTATTCTCGGCTGTTCTGGACCCTAGCCAAATCCACAAAAATGACTCCATCCCAGCTCGCACAGATGTTTAGACATAACCTTCTCCCAGACATCCTCACAGCTTTGGACGCTACCCGCCTGGGGCAACCTTGGAGGAAGAAGTCAGTGTTGCCTCTCAGGTAGAGAACCAGCTAGCCTTGGCCCATGCCAGGAACCCTGTGGCTTAGAACCAAGGTAGATTCTGCGGATGATGCACAGAGTCAGAGCCCATCTTATTTAATGTAGGGCAACAAGAGCAGGGGGCTCCGGTGAAACTGCCCCACGCTCTGAAGCTCTTGCACCCACAACTCACAGCAGCTTGGACGGCCCCACCTACAACCTTTACCTGACCCCGCTCACATTTCTTCACTCAATAAAGAAAACAGTTCCTCTTATATGTTTATTCCGTTTACCTTGAAGTGAAAGAAGAAAGGGAAATGGGCCAAATTAGGAAAACTGTGGGCGCTAGTGGACACTGGAGCTGAAGAAAACTACCTTTACTGGGAGTTAGCCAAGAAATTGAAAGTACAAATGCAAGAAAAGGGTACCGTGACTCTTGCAGACACCTCCAAGTCATCATACTGCTGGGGAATTGAGCCCAGGATCAATCTTCAACAAGGACTCCACCACTTCTGGGAATACTTTTGCAGTATCCAGAACCTGACCCACCCCATAGTTCTAAGCATGAGATGGTGGCACAAGTACTCCCCACATTTTGATCTGGAGGAGGGAAAGGTGATGATTCACCCCAAGGATCAAGAGCCTATAAACGTTACAATTTTTACCTAAGGCAGGAGCAGGCCTGGTGTGAACTCTGTGCACCTAGGGTGGAGAGAGAAGAGATACCAGAGAAATTCAGAGACTATGAACACCTGTTCCAGAGGAGCGTCGCCACCACCTGCACTCTACAGGGCCCCTTTGCATTCTTGTTCAAGTTCAAAGGGGATGCTGAGCTCCCAAAAGGAAGCCCAGTGTACCCCTGAACCCCAGAGCGAGGGAAGCCCTAGACCAGTACATGAAGGATATGTTGGAGCGAGGGATGATTGTGCCTTCAAAATCTCCAGTGGAGTCTCACATCCTCCTGGTCCCTAAGGCCAATGGCGAGCTCCACCCCTGTGTCGACTACCGCAATTTGAATGCCATAACTGAAACAGACACCTATCTCTTTCCGCTAATGGCGAGCATCTCCCAGATGATCGCTGGAAGTCAGGTGTTCTCAAAATTGGACCTGGTTGACGCTTCAACCAAGTGCCAGTTGTACCAAGCACTAACAGTACATGGCCTTCAAGTGCCACCTAGGGGTATATGAGTACAAGGTCATGCCGCTCAGACTTAAGAACGCCCCAGCTCTTTTCTAAAGGACCGTTGACCATACCCTGGGTGACTTGATTGTCAAATGGTGTGTCGCGTACATGGATGACATCCTGGTGCTCTCCAAGTCTTGCAAGATGCACATGGATGACATCAAGAAGGTCCTCAGGACACTGGACAAGGCTAACCTGCGACTGAAGCCCTCCAAATGCGAGTTCTACGAGGGCTCAGTATCTTTCCTAGGCAACGTTGTATTCTGAGAAGGGAACATCCATCTGCCCATACAAACTGACAGCAGTGAAGGAGTGGGCAGCGCTAATGGATAAAAAAGGCGTGACAGTTTCTTATGGGTGGTGAATTTCCTGAGGAGATTCACCAAAGACCTCTCAGAAACAGCTTCCCCTCTTACCCAGTTGACTGGGCAAGTCCCTTTTTTAATGGGGAGAGGATGAAGAGATGGCGTTCCAGCCCATCAAGGAGGCCCTTCTCACAGCGCTAGCCCTACCACACCTGGACGCCAATCATCCATTCATTGTGGAGACAGATGCGTCAATTTTCGCCATTGGGGCGGTCCTCTAGCAGAAAGGTGAGGATGGTTTAGAGCACCTGGTATGTTACTTCAGCAGGAAGATGCTACCGGCGGAAACAAACTACCCCATCTATGACAAGGAACTCCTGGCGATCTTTGCAGCATTAGATGAGTGGCAGCATCATCTGTTGTACGCGTACAACCTGTTCACAATCTGGACTGACCACAGGACCTTGGAGTTCCATAAGAGCTCACGTAGGATGAACCAGAGACAAGCCCACTAACACCTAGAGCTGTCTCAATATGACTTCAAAATAGGATACAATCCCGGGAGAGCAACTTACTCCCAGACCTACTTAGCTAGGACCCAAAAATGAGCTTTGCAAAGGAGGAGCTGGACATGTTCAACTCAGCCACTATGCTCCCTCACCAGGTGTTTGCATCGATACAGGAAGAACGCGCTGACTTAACAGAGATAATATGGACATCCCAATGACGCACCAAATTTGTGGACAAGGTCAGGAGAGAGATAGATGGAGGGTACCCCAGTGAAGGCTACAAGAATTATAGGAAGGAGGGGGCTCATCCTGCACCGCAACCGCCTATGGGTCCTGATGCTCAAGCTTTAAATTGAAGTAATGGAGTTATGTCATGACCACCCCCTGGCAGGAAACCCTGGTCTGGGAAAACAATCGAGATGATACACCAGAACTACTCCCGGATGGGCCTAGCAGAAACTGTAAGAGAGTATACTCACGCTGCCTTACCTGTGCCTGATCAAAGCCATATTGAAGCAAACCCGCAGGGAATTTAAAACCACTGCTGATAGCATGAATGCCGTGGACCTCCTTAGCATGAATTCATCACCAGGCTCCCAAAATTGGAGGGCTATGATGCAGTTTTGTTGGTAGTGGACTGACTAACAAAATATGCTGAGTTCTTCCCATGCACCTCTAAGTTCACAGTGAAGGACATGGCTGAAATCTTTGTGAGAAGGTTTTTGCCTGACATGGACTCATGGATGAGATCATATTAAACAGGGGCCCGCAGTTCATCTCTAGGTTCTGGGATCACTTCCTGTAAAATCTTAAGATTAAACCATGCCATTCCTCCACTTACCATCCCCAATCGGATGGCCAGATGGAGAGGGTTAATCAGACCCTTGAACAGTATATTTGGTGCTACCTCACCACGCAACATGATCTTTGGATCAAGTGGCTGAGAATTGCACAGTTTGTGTACAACAACCTGGAACACTCATCAACTAGAATGTCGCCCTTTTTCGCAAACTATGGGTATCACCCACAGATGATGGAGGGACACGCTGGGGGAACAAACCCCACGGAAGATGATTTAGTGACTGGAATAATGGAAAATCTTAAGACACTGAGAGCCAACCTGGAGAAGGCGGCGAGAGGCCCAGAAGAGGAAGGTGGATGCGCATCACTCTGAGGCTCCGCCCCTCAAAGATGGAGATTATGCTTTGATAAATGCCAAACACTACACACCCCCAGGACAGTGTAGGAAGTTTGGACCCATCAACCTAGGACCCTACAAGGTCCTTTGACAGGTGAATGAGGTGGCTTACAAACTAGAATTCCCAGAAGGATTGCATGCACACCTGGTTTTGCACATTTCGCAGCTCAAGAAATATGAAGGACCCATACCAGCAAAACTAGAGTCAGTATAGTTAGACAACCCAGGGGAGGCGGAGTACAAGTTGGAGGAGATTCTAGATACCAAGATCGCTTGCAAAAAGTGATGGTACTTGGTAAAATGGGTCGGCTACCTAATAGAAGAATCCTCCTGGTAAACAGCCACCAATTGCACCTGTCCCTGGAAGGTGGAGGAATATTGGGGGCGCAGGGGGCTCTCCTCTGAGGAGGGTGATGTGATGGTCAAGGCGCTGCCTGACCGCCACATAGCCCAAACCCCCATAAGGCGGGGATCAGGTCTCTTAGTAACATAGAGAATAATAATAAAATCGTAGGGTTTGAGGGCAATGACCCTCGTAAATAGCATTCTGACAAATCACATGCTGACAAATTGATTAAACCTCGGAGAAGAGGTGGTAAGGGTCAACATAAATGGCAACTGGGCCAATCAAAGGCTACCAACCCAAAGTCCAATGAACTAAATAATGATAATGACAAGGGCAAAGGGCAGCCCAGCGAATCAGGGGCTAACAAGCTGAATTATGCCAAAAATGGAAATGTCAAGAACAACAGCATCAGGCAGCTCAGCAAATCAGGAGCTTCCAAGATGAATCCACCACTAGATGAGAATATTTAAGAGCCATGGCAAAGGGCAGCCCAGCAAATCAGGGGCAGCTAAGCTGAATTATACCAAAAATGGAAACATTTGTGATAAGTTCAACACAAGAATGCTGAGCTCTGATGTGTCCATGACAAAAAAAATTATATGCGGAAAAGTTTCTATAATGCCTAGGGTACCCAACGAACGGTCTAGAATGGGCCTAGATTAGAATATCAGAGGTTAAGATTCTCAAAATAGGCCTGCAAATAGCCCACCATCCGCAGACTCCATGGGAACAAATTCCCCCATATACTCCACTTATATTTATTTGGGGAAGGTCGACCAGGGGACAAGCACTTCTGATATAGTGAGGGAACTAATAAAATTTGACAATAAAGACACCCCAGAGGATTCAAGGCCCCTCTTGTTGTCTCCAGGATCACCAAGATTAGGAACGTAGGGAAGGGGAGTTATGCTGGCTTATTCTTGGATGCACCATGTGTGAAGGAAAGGATCAACCTTTAGGAATCATATGGGGAACCATGTATTGATTGTCCTTCTGTTAAGGGGGTTCATATGTCCAAACAGCCATGCTAGGAAATGTTCCAATATATGGCTGTGGAAGCGATGAATGGCTTCTTGGATTGTGGTCGCTGCTCCTGTGAACGATTCTAGTACCATTGTGTGTATCGTCCATAGTGCTATTGCTACTATTAACGCCCTGAGAGATGGGTATATAGGAGAGTCCATGTTTATAGCAAACATGTTCCTCGATAGGCTGAATGGTTGTCCGTTTTCTTGGCGGAATAGACGCATGGCCTCTTTCCATACAGCCACTGATGTTGGGCATTGTTCTAAACGGTGGGCTAGGCTTCCATACTGACCACATATTGTACATGAGGTGTGAGTGGCATTTGACCGTTCAGCTGTGCGGTATACTATCCTCATGCACTTCCATACATGTGCTCTTATCCTGGGTGGAGTAGATGGTGATGTGTGTATTTCCATACTCTTCTTTGAGTCTCCAGGTTGTAGGGTATATCCATATGGTCCAGGTAATCTATCCTGGCTATGGTACTTGGGCTTTTGCTTATTATATTGTCTGTGACTATTTGATCATTGATTTCCTGTCTGTGAGTTAGCCTTGGGCGTCCTCAGTGACTGGTTTAATCATTTATGTGTATCCACCATGTCGCTCTTCTCATGAATAGGAGTATTTGTTTGAAATGTGCAGGAGTGCCGTGTGGTCCTGCAGCTGTAAAAGGGGATTCCAGATACTTGATTAATGTGTTTGGATGCTCTGGGTTTCTTAATTGGATTTCACATGTGAAGTTATATCTTGCTGTTCTGGCCCAGTGTGTATCTGGAAGATCTGAGCTATTCACCTGAGCTATCCAAGATCCTAGTATATGGGTCGCTTGCTCTACATAATTAGCAAGCCCCATGCTTTCATTCCTTCTAGATCCAAATAGGTTTTCGAGGCTTACAGGAAGGTTGTGGTTGAACCATAGCCATCCTTGTAATAGGCGTGAATTGTGGTGAAAAAGGATGGTGAGAAAGCTATTGCATGGGCCGTGAACATTATGATTGATAGAATCATAGAGCTGGCTACTGTGACCCTTCCTGTTAGACCTGTTTGGTGTCCATGTAAGGAGGCAATGCGTTTTGTTATTTTGTCTAGAAGTTGATTTTCCATCATGGAGTTGGCTTAACCTCCTGCTTCTAACCATACTCCCAAGTGACGAACAGGACCAGCCGTTGACTTGGTGATGAATGGAAGTTTTTAATGAGGTCGTTGCTAATTTTCGCCTCCTATGTCTAGTGAGGAGTCTTGGTGTTGTGTTAGTTTGTTGGCTCTGGGTTAATGGCATCCACTGGGTCCAATATTTTCCCAGGAGTATAATTTCTGTTTTCTCAGTTTTAAGTGATGCGTTACTTATTGCTGAATAGTCTTGCATTATCTTCTCAATTCTGTAGGCGTCCTGATTGTTGGATATGCCCACCACACATTCATCAGCGAAGGCCATCATTTTGACTGGTGGTTGGCCCTTGACGTTGATTCCTTTGAGAAGTGTGTTTGTATTTCGGATTAGGGGGTTTAAGCTAAAATTGTAGAGTAGAGGGCTTAAGGGGTCTCCTTGTTTGCTTTCTTAATGTGGGATGACTGGGTTGGTTAAGAATCCTGATCTCCGCACAGCCATGGTAGCAGACTCTGTAAACAACATTACCAGTTTTAAATCTATTTGGGAGCTTGAATTTTTAGAGGCAGGCCCTAAGATTTGTCCAGTTCACCCTGTCATATGCCTTTTGTTAGTCTAAAAAGACAAGTGCTCCAAAGGTTTGGACTAGAAGATATTTGCAACTGTGTATGTTATCCCATATGGATCTTCTTAAACAAATCCATATTGTGATGGGGATATTGCATCAGTTGCAATTACTCCTGGTCGTTTGGCCATAAATTTTGTGAAAATTTTTGTATCTGTGGTGGTTAGGGAAATTGGGTGCCAGTTGGAGAGGTCTAATCTGTCTCCTTTTTTGAATAAAGTGACCGTGTAGGCTTCTTTGCCTCCAGGTAGGAGGCATGTTTCCATAATACACTTGCTCATTGAAGCTAGAAGAATGTTAGAGATGTTAGTAAAATATTTTATGTAAAATTCATAGGGAATTCCATCAGGTTCATGGCATTTCCCTCTTGGTGCACCGCGTATTACTTCCCATAGTTCCTCGCGTGATATTAGGTTGATTAAATTGTTATTTTGGGCCGCGGCGTCAATATGTGCACTTCTAAGGAATTTATCAAAATTTTTTCTAGTTTGACAAGCTCAGATTTATACAATTTCATATAAAACCTTTGCACTTCGGTTGTGACTACTTTGGGTGTTTCCACTATGGATTTGTCCAGTCAATGGACCTATGTGCAAGCTATCATAAAATTTTCTGGGCGTGGAACTGGCAGAAAAAGTAGCTCAAGAAAGTTTCTCCATCTCTTATGTTTTTGCCTTTATATTGAATTCCAACGCAGTGTTGGTGTTCGCGGATCAGGGTGTTTAGCCAAGCAGAAACCTCCGGCCATTTGCGACCCCATCCAGGGCTGTATCCCATGTTTGGTATGTTATTTTTCTAGATGGTCAATCTTAGCTAAGGTATGTTTGATAATGGCTGAAACTGCCCTGTGTCTTCTAGATGATGTATGTTTAATTTGTTGGGTTGTTGATTTTCTGAAGTTCTCCCATGTGGTTAGTGGGTCCAAGCAAAAAGGTGTTTGAAAATCCTGGGTTGAGGATATTTCCTCCATCCAGGATTGAAATTCTGAATCAGCTAAATTTTCTGGGCGTATTCTGCACCATCTGGGTGCTTGGGTACATGGTTCCGCCAATTCCCATATACTCCACTTCCAACATAGATACAACCAGGAGAAGGTGTTTAGGACAACTTCGCCTTCTAATATATATGTTAAAACCTCAAAAATTGTAAATAAAATTTTGAATTTTAAAATCATTTATTCAGATTTTGGAGGAAACACCTGGATTTTGAGTGAAAAATGGACTATTCCTAGGACTTTGACAGAGCAGTCGCCTCTCTGTATGCTCTCTCTGGTGGACAGACTGTTCTCCTCAGTGTGAGCATCATCCTCACCATATTCTAAGGATACCTCAATCGCTCATCAAGGAACCAAGGACCTAACCACTGCAACACTCTCATGTTTGTGGGACCTCACCTGGGCCCTCTTGCCCAACTGTTTTGTGGCAATGTGGAAGGACCCCGTTCATCACACCTTCTTGGTGGCTGAAGATTCTACAATATTTGCATGAGTTTTGACGTTGTCATGATCTCTGAAAGTGCCCGCTGTCATGTTATATTGGGTCAATTCCCCTTATTCAGAGCTTGGTGTGATTCTTAATCAGGCAATTCCATTATGACTCATTGATGTTGAGAATATATTTGAACATCTTTTTGCCATTCTTTAAATAGAGTACCAAGTTGGTACTGTGTTGGAAAGCGGATAGATTAGCCAAGGTGACATCATCCAAGGTAACCTAGTCATATTTAGCTAACGCCTGTGCTTCAAGGTAGAAGAGTTTCACAAATTCAATATGAGTATCCCCTCGTTTTAGGCGGATACACATGAAAACTTGCTTACAGTTAGAGAGGGTAAAGTTACTGCCGATTTTTTTAAGGCTTCCTTAATGGCTGCCCACATGGTGCATGTCTTAAAATAAGGCATCATTTTTTATTATGCCTTGCCATCCAGAAAGGTTTGTATATTCAGTCAAATTTTTATCAGTTGGTATCTGTCTCCATCACGCCATCTTATACAAAGAGGTATGGCTGAATTGTCTCAGCCCCTGGGACATACTTCTCCTTAAAAGTAGGTTTGAATTATCCGACGGGTTTGGAAAGGACATGAACAGCAGGAGATAGTGGGCATTCTGAGTTGGTGGGCTCTAGTGCCTATATCAGCATGTGGGATAGCCCTATCAAACTGAAGGCGGATCTCATCTATGTCATCCCAAATACTAGTGTAACACTCATTGACGTGCTTAAGGGGCTTTAGAATCTAAAAGTTGGCATAGACTAATGATCTCTTCAGACTGCTGGGCCAATTGCTTTGAGAGAGCATCCTTTTTAGAATTAATTGCTTGGATTTATATGTAATAATCCAGTCAATGTGTCGGTTTGATTGGTTTTAGAGGCGACAGATTGGAGCAGGTGCCAGTAATCTTCACATATTGATTGTACAAGGAGAAGAAGGTCAAAACAAGATCCGGTTGTTCCTCTTGATATTCATTTCAACTCCTCAAGCCACCAATAATAGTTATTTGAGAGCTTTAAGTTGGACTTTGTGGTCTTCATTGAGAAGGGATCAAGCAGGTGAGGAGGCGCCCAGAGGACCTTGAGGAACTCCAGGATCAGGGGCCCTTGCTCTCCTTCTCCCCCACTGGGTCCTGTTTCTCTGAGGGCCTCATGTTGCACCATAACTTCTGGAGTCAGCAACAGCATGAGTCGTTTGCTCAGCTGTTAGATATGCCAAAAATAGATGAGTTTAGAATCAGTTGCTTGTCAATCATTGGTAATTTGGTTGAGAAGAGTGAATAAGGCACGTTCCACTCTCTGGTCCATGTCAGTGGTTATTTTGACTATCCACTGGGTGAACTCATTATGCAAATTATATGACTCCCATGTCATTTTGATCCAGTTGTCGTTGGATGTCATTAAATTTTCAATGGCTGTTCAAAGTGGCACCTGCTTATCTTGGCCAAAACTAGAGGCGACGTCGTATTGATCAAGGAGTTGGGAGTGAATCTGGTGGGTCAATCCTAGCTTTCACTAAATCTCAATATGGTGTAGCACGAGTAACTGCGTTTAATATTGTAAGGCAGGATGAACAAATAGTCAGAGTTAGGGTTCCATACAGATCACTCCTAATCTACTACTAGGGAGCTCAGGTGAGTTGTAAAGTTGTGTCGTGTTGAGGGGAATCTGTGCAGAATGACTGCAATTAGGTCTGTCATCGGGGGTCATAGCTTCTTCCAGAAGAGAACTGATGGTCAGAGTGACATCAGGAGCTAGAATTTGATTAGTGGATTCATTGCGAACTGATACAATTAAAGTCATGGTTGTGCATAACTCAAGTTCTTGCAGTTGAGGTAAATCACATCTTGATTAATGATGGCGACCCATTGGATCAAACTCATATCTCCTCCATATTTGGAGGGCTGCCTTCGCTGGAGTTGTTTATATGAAAGGTAGGTCTTCACCAGCAGCCTCAGAAGGACCTAGCAAAGAGCACCACTTTTTAGGACTTCATCTTCCTCTCTAAATGTCAGGGCCTTCAAAGGCTGTTTAATTATTAGTCAAATGCGGTTCCAGTTAAATCTCTTAGGGACAGGGTTCCCTAAGGCAATCTCTCAACGGAAATTATTTATTGAGGCTATTCTGCTAGCTTCAAACAGGAAAGCTTTTCTATAGAAACAGACAGGAAAACTTTTAATAAATAACTAGGCAAATCTGAAGGTATTTTTTAATCAAAATTTAGAGATATTTATAGGCTGCCAAGGTACTCAGGATCGCCTAGGGAATCTTGAAGTGATGATCAGGATTGCGTTAGATAAGGAGACCTCATTAACAATGTGTCTGGGGGCGTAGGCTTCTTAGAATTTGAATCTCTTTTGACAGGGCAGCAGATTCCGTGGACCTCTGAGTGGCAATATCTTCACCAGCTGACTTGGTGCCTTTACTAGTTGAATTGGTGGATCCTTCCAGAGCTTATGTTTCCTTTTGCCTTTTTGGCAGTTCATTGTTTGAGTCAATTTCAATACTCATTAAATCAGTGATTCTCTTCGCCTGAGTTGCAATTCAGATTGAGTTCAAATATTGCTACCATTGTTTAATTCACACAATTCCCAACATCTATGCATTTGGTAGCTATTTATAAAAGTTGATAGGTTCTGTTAATTATTAAACTTATTGTTAGCTATCCACCAATGTCTGAAGCAGTTTAAATTAATTAAACAAATTATATTCCTAATTAATCAGATAGTCATAATGCAAAAAAATTGGGTGATATTATTATTAATTCAATTAAATTGTTAGTAGTTCTTTAATTAATTTTAGTAGGACCAAATCTTCCCGAACCTATTAAAAGTCAACTTC
The DNA here is from genome assembly GCA_022478985.1 of Massospora cicadina. Classification (NCBI taxonomy): domain Eukaryota; kingdom Fungi; phylum Entomophthoromycota; class Entomophthoromycetes; order Entomophthorales; family Entomophthoraceae; genus Massospora; species Massospora cicadina. The sequence continues at coordinate 35,439 of JAKSZP010002873.1, read as the reverse complement.
TATCTTCTATCTATAATAATAAAGAATTGGAAAAAAAGAACTGCATTCAAAAAAGCACTAAAAATTATGAATAGTCAATGAATCTTTTTAAGTTGGTGCCACTTTTATTTAACCGAGGTAAGCTGCCCAGGGGACAGACTTTACCAAATATATGTGAAACTAAGAGAATAACTAACAAATATAAAAATTGGGCACCCCAGGGTACTCAATTTACCCCTGTTGCCAGCGGGACTGCCAGGTATGGGGGTTGGTGCACTACTCTGAGGAAGTTTCCCCTGCTATGGAGCAGGTGTGAAGGAAAGGGTCTGTGTGGAGGAACCAGAGTGGGAACCATGATTCTATGAGCGCTTTTTGTCTTGGTCTCATATATCCATAGAGCCAGGCTTGGAAGTGCTCTAGTAAGTGGACATGGAATCTGTTAATAATCCCATGAATGGTTGGGACCGTGCCCTTGAAAGCATCTAATGCAATTGTGTGTATTGTCCACATTGCAATGGGTATTATTAGGGAGCGGAGGGTAGATGGGATTGGTGACTCGATCTGGAGCGCAAAGATACTTTTTGATATCGAGAATTCCTGTTCGTTTTGAAGCTTGAGCAGGCGTGAGACTTCCTGCCATATAGCTTTGGTTGGGGCATGTTTCTAGGCGGTGATGTAGGGATCCCTCCCCTCCACATACTGCACATGTTTTGTGGAGGGAGTTGGAACAGTCCGCCGTCCTATAGGTCCTTCTCAAACAGCGCCAGGCGTTTGCTCTTATCCTTGGCTGTAGGAGTGGGTGGTGTGTAATTTTCCACATTGCTTTCTGTGTGGTTAAATCATAGGGAATGTCCAGCATATCTAGGTATTCTATCCTAGCTATGCTTGGGGTTGTTGCGAGCATATCCCTCTGGGGGTGATTTTCTGGGTTTCTTAATTTGAATTGGGGCTGGGTCGTCCCCTTCCCTGTATAGTACCCATGTTCTCTATGGTCCATCCCATATGGCGGATAGTTCAGAGGATATGTTTGAAATGAGGGGAGGTTCCATGCGGACCTGTTGCAGTAGGGTGCTTGGCAAGGTATGAAAGTAGTCTGGGTGGACTATGTGGGTTGGTTAATTTGAGCGCCTGTGCAAAGTTAGTCCTTGCTGCTCTGGACCAATGTTGTTGTGGGAGGTCTGGAGCAAGGATTTCCTTTATCCAGATACCTAGGATGTGATTGGCATGGCTCTCAAAATCTATTAGTCCCATGCCTCCGCTTGAGCGTGGACCAAATTGTGTTTCCATCCGTATAGGAGGGTGAGAGCCAGGCCACAGCCAGCCCTGGATAAGCGCGCGAATTGAGGTTATAAAGGTAGGTGAGAAGGCTATCGCATGGGCCTAATACCACAATACTGGGAGGATGAGAGAGTTAGCAACTGTAACTCGTCCTGTTAGTCCTGGGGTTCTCCCCTTGAGGGAGGCTACGCGTTTGGATACCCGTTGTAACAGGTTACTTTCCATTGTCTCATTAGCATATCCCCCTGATTCTAGCCAGATTCCAAGGTGTTGGACAGGAGTGGTAGTGGGAGGTGTTGCAAAGAGTAAAATAATTGGGTTTTTTCTTCGAGTGTTGGTGTGAGGTTCTGATGTTGTGGCCCAATTGTTAGTGTATTTGCTTAAGAGGATGATTTCTGTCTTCCTTTTATTGAGCGATGCATTGCTCACCTTGGAGTATTCCTCTAGAGTGCGTTCCAGCTGTTGGGCATCTTCATTGTTTGCTATACCTGCTACGCAGTCATCCGCAAAGGCCAGTATCTTGAATGTTGGTTGTCCTTGTGCGGTTATCCCCATGAGATGTGAGTCAGTTACTCAGAGCGAGTCAAAGCTGAAATTGTATAGCAGTGGGCTGAGGGGATCCCCTTGTTTGAGCCCTCTGTGTGGTTTGATATTGTTTGTTAGGAATCCAGGGCCGCATACAGCCATGGTTGCAAATTCTGTTAGGAGCATCGCCCATTTTATGAATCTTAGTGAGAGTTTGAAGGCATGTAGACATTCTTTTAGGTATGGCCAGCTAACACGGTCATACGCCTTTTCCTGATCCAAGAAGACCAGGGCACCAGTTGCTTTGGATTGGTAAATGTTTGCAACAGGGTGTATGTTGTTCCATATTGAACGCCCTGGTATAAACCCAAACTGGTTGGGTGATAGGACGTCAGATGCAATTGCGCCTTTTCTAGCTGCTAAAATTTTTGTGTCAGTGTTGGAGAGCGCAATTGGGCGCCAGTTGTCCAGGTCCAACTTGTCACCCTTTTTATACAAGGTTATAACGTAGGATTCATGGCCTCCTGGTAATAGGCGTATTTCCAACAAACTCTGGTTCATTGACGCTAATAGGAGGGGGGCGATTTGTTGACATTATTTTTTGTAAAATTTGTAGGGTATCCCATCAGGACCTGGGCATTTCCTACGTGGTGCACCGCGAATTGTTTCCCAAAGCTCCTCTCATGTAATAAGGGATAGTATATTGTAATTTGGTGGTGTACTTTGTATCTTGGCAGTTTGAATAAGTTCTTTAATTTTTTGTGGATCTGTTGGCATATCGCGATATATTTCGGTGTAATAGCGGTGTACTTCTGCCTTGACCTCCTCAGGGTCAGTTGCCATGGTGCCGTTGGTCTTGCGGACCTGTGTGCACGCGGGCTGGTTTCCACAGGAGTGGAATTGGCGGAAAAAGTATGTCAAACAGGTTTCACCTTCCTTTATGAACTTACCTTTGTTCAATACTTTGTTTCTGTGTTGGTGTTCAAAGATGAGATTGTTAAGTCGGGCTGAAATTTCTGCCCATTTTGCGTCCCCAATTAGGGCTATAGCCAGATCTCAAATTATTTATTTCCAGGTGGTCTAGTTCTGCCAAGGTACGCTTGATTGTGGCTGTGTCCGCGGTGTACTTGATGATGCAATATGTCAGGTTTTGTTGATTAAATCTTTCTTAAAATTTTCCTATGTTCTGATGGGGTCTGAAGTGAATGGGGCTGTGAATTCTGGGTTTGTAGCCTTGTTTTCAACCCAGTCAGATATCTCAGGCAATTTTATATTTTCTGGTTGAAGCTTTCACCAAGGCGACACCTGTGTGTGGGATTGGGTTGGTGCTAACTGCACCATAACTAATTGGTGATCAGAAGAATTGATCTTTTTTGTTGTAAATTTGGAGATTCTTGAGTGGTGGGATTGTGGGATGAGGATGTGGTCAATATGACTCATCGATATGAGCAGTCCCTCATTTATCTTGGGTCTTGTCATGTGGGGAAGGATTGGTGAATTGGGGGAAGAGCATCCTGTAAGCCAAGAGATGCCTTCATTGTGCGATATATAATGTGTCCAGGTGGGTATCCCCTGGGATTAGGCCATCAATCTGTATTGGGGTTATCCCAGCAGTTGAAATCGCCTAACATGATGATATCTGGTGGGAGGGTGAGAGTACAAATTTTTTCAAAAAAATTTTCTCTCAGTTGCAGTGCATGGTGCATAGATACATGCTAACATAATTATTTCATCTTGGCATGTGATTGTTGCTACCAGGACTTGACCGTGCAAGTGTGATGATGAATTTGTTATTTTAAATTTTTTGTTGTTTTGGACTATCACCCCACAGTGAGACGTCCATACTGATTGTGATGGTGCGACCCTGGTTGAACAGGATTCTTCTTCCCCTTGTAGGCAGTGGGTTTCTTGGATGGCCAAGATGTCTACAAGAGGTTTTCGCAGGAATGCCAGCTTTTTGGCTTAGGACGTATGTGCCCTGGCTCCCACGATGTTTAACGTCCCAATTGACACTAAGGTGCCCATGGCGCCTTAGGAGCGGTTGGGAGGACCCTCTGGTCCTATCCCACTGTGGCTCATTTTGGCCATGCTCCGCGTCTGTACTCCAACTCTTTCACTGCCATTGTTGGTTCCCTTGATCTGACCCAATGATTCAAGGGAATTGCGGTTTTTTGCATTTGCGTCAACTTTTCCTGCACAGGTCTCATGTTGATTTGATGCGGGTTGTTGATTGGAATTTATATTTTTGAGGTTCAACTTTGTTGCATTGTGCACCGCATTTTCACCCAAATTGCGGTTGCATTGTTCCTCAGTATGTGCATGACTGATGATGCTTTGTGGCTCAGTCTGGTTACTGTGAACTTTTTTTAACCTGGGCATATTGTTCTGATTGCTTGGTTCGGTGAATATCTGAAATATCCTCCTTGAATTTGTCCATGTTTAATGGTGGATTCCGCATGTGCCACCGCTTCAGCCTATGCTCTCTTGTGGGCTTTTTGTGCTTCTTTACGCTGAAAGCTTGTAACTGGGTCCACAATGGAGTATAGTTCTTCTTCACCCCAGCGGAATGGGTGGTGACTGTCAGTCATTTTGGCGAATTTTCATTATCTTCGTTCATTGCTTCCTCACAATAATCGTTTTCCATTAAGCCCTCTTTCACAGGGCATGCGTGTTCCTTGTGGCCCAGTGAGCCACAGTAGTTGCAAATGGGTGGTGCGCGTTCTGGTGTAACTCAGAATGTGGCTGACTGGCTCCCCATCTTTGAAGTGAAACTCTGCTATGCGGGGAATTCTGGATAAGTCCTCTTTCACTTCTGGGAAGGGGTTGATTACAGCGATAGCTTTGCCCGTGCACAGGTTGGCATTAAGTGAAATCACTGTAATTTGAGTTGTTGGATTTCTCCGTAGGCCACAAGACCTTTGTGGAGCTCCTCCTCGATTACCTTACAAGGAAGGTTGGTGGGGAGCGAGTCAAAGGAGATGAACAAAGTTTTCACTTTGTTCCATCTGGTGCGCGCGGTGCACACAATTTTTGCCCTCAGGGAGGGCAATTTCCACACAGATTTTTGCTGCAGCATCGGCTTCATTGGCTGTTTCGAAACCAATATCAATCTAGCTGTGGCCCATGTTGTTGGTGGCTACATACACCGCGTGAGGGAAAAGTGAGGGCTGTGCCTCACATGTTTCTCCCACAGGGTCAGTGACTCATCCCCAAGGAAGAGTCTTATCCCATGTTCCACCTTTGACAAAGGTTGGTTGAATTGAATGTACATGTATTGCGTGTGCTTTACAGTAAATACCATAAACCCAGATGGTGTCTGAGTTTGCAATTTTTTTCTGGCTTGGGTTCTTAATCCCCTCCAGGGCGTTTCTTGCCCTTAGTTGAACCTTTAAGCGCACCGCTTGGCGTGATGCTCGCCCATGTTGTATTATTTTTGTTATTAAAGTCACCCATCTTTCCTGTGTGTGATTATCCAAATTTGCTGTTTGAATCAAATTGTAGTAACTAAAGTGATTGTTATGAGAAAGAAAAGCTCAAATTGACTTAACCTGACTTAGCAATTTAAAAATGGAATGGGTTTTAAATCCTTGTTCCTACAGTAACTGTAACAAACCATTAGAGTTAAGGACGTAGCTGGTGCGTTTTTAATGCTCTATCTGTAACGCCAGGCTGATCATCATGCACATCCCCAGGACCAAACTGGGCATACCTTTCCTGTACCCAACGTTGGTCCAGGGTATGTTTAAAGTCAAGAAGGCCTTGTAACTTGACTTTTTTGGCCTCCAGACAACAAACCTTGTCCTTGCAGTCTGTCCCCTCAATTAAGTCATGTAGCCATTGCAAATAGTTCCAGCGGTTTTGCCAAATGGTTGATATCTTTTTGTTGCTCAATTAGGTCCAATTAGTTTTAGCTGAGTGGTTGGTAGTTTTATATGAATTTAAAGTGTTAAATTGGTTTTTGGGTGAATGGTAGTAATTTTATAAATTTAATAGATTTGGTTGCTTATCAAACTTATTGATGGTTATCTACCATTATAAAACTAATTGATTAGTATTATCAGGTGAAATTATAAACTCACAAGCAACGCTGGGTAGACTGAGCTATAACAAATATAAGGCTATTTAATCAATGTTAAATGATTTTGATTTGTAACTAGACTATTTGTCATGATTCAATATGACTGGACAATAAGCCTAAGTCAATATGGTAGAATGGATGAAATCCGCTGAGTTGTTTTGAGTATGATTAATTCAAGCATGCTTTGAAATGAGATGATCTTAGGTTGCTGGGAAATCAGCTGAATTGGGTGATTGTGAATTAACGAATGAATAATGAAGAATTGGTGGATTCAATGAGATATGGCAAAGTGAATTTCTAAGCCATGAAAGTGATACCATCTGAAGTTGCTATGATACAAGCAGGATGAGAAGATCAAGGAAGTTAGGTTGTTAATAGTTTTTCAGGGCCACACAGCGAAAATCAGCTGTGTTTATTATAATAAATAAAGACGTATAGTGGGGGAAAGTGCTCTATATTATCAATAAAAGTTTATTTCTGTTGTTACAAGGGCAACAATCCTCATATTATTGCCCTATTGCTCAGTGGGTTGAACTCTGCACAATTATATCTATGACGTATCTCAATGGACATGCCAATTTTATAACACTATTTAAATTGGACACTGAGCTCATGCTGTGTAAAATATGAAATGAATTAAAAAAAATTACTAACATGAGCAACCATTGGTAATTTATGTATCTTATATCTAATTGACAATTTTTCTGAAGTAAGCCTACTAGCAGATAGAAAATATTGAAATACTCATAGAGAAAAAATAAACAAAAAATCAAAACAAAATTTTTGATACCAAGAATACCCAACATGGAACAAACAAAACCAGAATTAGGCACCAACTAGGGAGATAGTGGAAAAGGATATAATACCATGGTGAAGAGGGAAGAGGGGTCAGGAGGTAAAAAACTGTTAGCTTGGCTTAAACAGTGACATAAGACAGAAAGAAATGGTGTGAGATCATCCATGGGGTGGGGTGTAGCAGAATACAAAGAAGGGAGTATATGAATTTGGTCCAAAATAAGAGCTTAATAAAAGTTGGCAAGGTCATGTTCCACTTAGAGTTCTGTCTATAAAATTAGAAATATAAAAATTAACCTTGGGTGAAGCTGTGGCTATGTGCCAGTAAAACCTTGATATAAAAATTGTTTTACTTCATCAATGATGTGATTGGCTGGACATTATTTTTTATATCATTTTCACATTGGACTTCAGATCACATATCAGATTCTACTAAGTTGAGGCATTTGCTTAAGAACATGTATTATTTTTCAATATAATTATTTATGAATTTTATAACTTTATGTTACTTCAGCATCTGCTTTGGATTGCAGATAAGCTGTTGTTCAGTTCAGTTGATGCATTAGACTTTAGATAGTGAATTAATTATTTATCAGGTGATTTGATGGATTCATCTGATTTTGGTCAGGTGGTTGGTGGGTTTTAGCTGATTCAATGAATAAGATGGGTTTTCCCAAGTGACGGTAATTTTGATTTGATATATTAAATATTTTGTCTGAGTGGATTTTAATTGATCTAATAGATCAAATTGATTTTCTATGCATCTTGGTAGCTAATTAGACAAGTCAATAAGTTTAATTACTTCTTAAACTTAATTATAGCATCTACCTCAAATAAACAAACTTACCAATAGTTTTTAAAAATAAAATCAAGTGTTGGTGTATGTGTGATGCCCAGAAAAAACTATGCATGTAGAGCTTTAAAATTTTGATCATATTGGACAGGAGAGGGTCCATGTGCACCTCAAAGTTGGATTTTTTATAATAAAAGAAAAAATATACAATGTATGTGTTAAAATTTTAACTAGCCTAAGGATCACCACCCAAACACTTTTATATTGATTTATTCAAGGCAAAACACTATAATTAGATATATCTAGATTAACCTATTAGCACTAAATTATTAGCTTAAGAATATGGGATTAACCATAATTGCAACTATTGATTTGAATATGACAAACAACTAATTTTAAATGGGTTTATCACTCTCAAAATCTTTTATTTAAGCTATCAATAGAACTATTTTTCTCTTTTTCTTTCTGCTCAGCAATAATTTCAAGCGATTTTAGAAAAACAAGTCAATTTTCCACCACTGCATCACCACACCAATCTCCAAATTTATGTCCTTGGATCCCCTCACCTGCTGCCCCAGTATGTGGCAGCGGTGCTCCACCTACTAGAGTTTACTGCCCAGCAGGCAAACGTGTGCAGACTGGCTTGTCCAGTCCACCAAATACATCAAGCGGCTATGTCCCTCCAAGGGACTTAGCACTCCACCTTGCATGAGCCCACCCAATCTTCCCCCACCCCCTAGCACTACCCCAATCCAATAATTTCTTTTGCCTCCGCATCAAGTATGGACATTTCTTCCCATATGATGATAAAGTAATAATTGAGACTAGCAACGGCAACCTTTGCACCAGCTGGGTTTATCAACTTCTACCCTTAAAAGGGCTAATTCAATATTGGATTCCCCACTTAAGAGGATGCAGCCGCTGCAGCATCTACGCCCTTAACATAAAAAACACCCCCATCCCCACCACCAGACCATGTCTCCCAGATAATACCACTCTTGTGGTGACCTTTGCGAATCTTCCCTCACACCTTCCCCCTCAAACACTTTATGAGGAGTTGATTTTGGGGCTGCCCAATTATGGCAAAATCTCCATCCACAAATTCATTGTCCCAAAAGGTGCTGAGAGCCTTGCGGCACAATTGGGCAATGGCCACCATTACCCCCCACCAGCTGAACATGACCCAGCACATCCCACCGCATGCCTATGTCCCATCCAAACCTTACCATTTCTTTTGGGCCTGCACTGACAACAACCATACAGTTTGCCCCCTCTGCCATAAAATGGACCATACTAAAAAGGATGTTAATACAATCTAAACCGGCAAACATGGCCAACTCCACCCATGAGGCCATACCAACAGCGTTCAAGTATAGATTTTGGCTGCCCTAACCCCCACAGACCATGAACTCAAATCAGAAGCAAAACCTAGCCCGAAAACCCAAACTGGCCAATGCACTCCCATGCCAACCAACAAGTAGCAGGTTTGGATCCATGTAAATTCAGAAAATCTCTCACCCCAAAACCTACCCAACCAAAATCCCCTACCACTATATCTTCCTAAATCAACCAAAATCCATGAAACTTATTGGATGTAGTGACCAAATCTAGTGAAGCTTTCCCACTACCAAATTATCCAATTGGTTTAGTACCTTACCTGAATTTAGACTTTGATTCCCCAGCCCTGACCAACTGATATGTCCTCAAACCCAAAGCCACCTTTTTCCAAAGTTACCACCAGCTTGCCATGGTCATGGTGGATGCACCCAATAATCCCCATTTTCACAAATTGTGTGCAAAATCTGTCACGGAATTTAAAAAAGGGCTGCACCCCCTTGTTCCTCTCCAATTTTCCTTCTACTGCAAAAGAGGAAACCAACGCTGTCAGGGACTGGAATATCTTTAACCCAGTCTGGCATAGCAACTCATGAACTTGCCATGACTGAGCTAAGAGTCCAGTATAACAAGGGAAGGATGCGGATAAAAAATATAAAAGCTGTGAATAATGGTCTGTTGGGCCCTAATATAGGTTGTAGAGCTTCATCTAGACCAACCCCTGTTAGGGCCAAGATACTAGTGACAGTGGGTAATTGTGAGATTGAGTTAGTGAAAATATTTGGATTTTCAGGGTCATTCAATTGATATATGCTTGATAATAAAGATCCTTGTACTTTACTAAGGATCAAAAGCAAGTAAATCAAGTAAGTATTTAGAAGCATCTTAACTTTATTGACTGCAAGGAATGATTTTAGAAATATTCAGCTTATATTCACTTTTCAGACTAATTGAACTAGCTTTAGGGTTTACTTGATCCTTATCTTGCTTTAGTTTATTTAGGCTCTTCCTGTCTTAAATAATCAAAGCTTAGACTAGTAGTCAACTGCATAGTTAGGACTACTAAGACCTGGCCCTAGGTGTTCCAATGTTCAATTAGAATTTAATAGGCTTGAATCGACTCATCTGACTTGTTTTCATCTGCTATCTGACTTTACTATCATCTTTGATTGTTTAAGCTGATTACATATATCATATATTCTATCAATAAGAACTGATATATCAGAGATATCTTTTATGTCAGGATTTGCCCTAACATTATCCCCCACCAAGGCTGAAGCCATCTGCAATTTTCTTTTTCCAACCTTGAAGTAGATTCTTTGCATTTTTAAGGTTTTCCTCTGGTTCCCAAGTACTTTCTTCAACAGGGTACCCTACCCATTTTACCAGGTACTGAATCTTTCCATAATGCTTCCTACTTTTAAGGATTTCACCTACTTCATACTCTAGAGTCTCTCCTTTAATTAATGGAGGGGCAGCTGTTCTGATCTGTTGATGGGGTAGAGAGATACCATCTTTCTTATGTAAAAGGGATCGGTGAAATACACTGTGGATTTTCCATTCCTTGGGTAATGGTATTTTATATGCTACCTTACCTATAATTTTCTCTACCGTAAAAGGTCCTATGCGTTGGTGTGCTAATTTGCGTGATGGAACATTTATAGGTACATTTCTTGCATCTAGGTAAACTTCATCTCCAATTATTGGGATCTTTCCAGGTACTCTTTTCTTATCAACAGAATCCTTATATTTCCTGATTGCTCTTTTTAGATTCGCAATGCATAAGGCATGAGTTTGTTAATTATCTTTAATAAAGTCTCTACCTTGATGGGTTTTCTTAGATATCAGTGAAGTTGGGTCCCCAATTCACATCATAACCATAATTTTCCTTAAAGGGTGACATACCTAAAGAAGCATGGTCCAAGTTATTATAGCAGAACTGGGCCATTGTTAGAAGCTCTTCCCAATTATTTTTGTTCAGAATTCACATAGCATCTTAGGTACTGCTCTAATACTTGATTTACGCGTTCTTTCTGTCCATCAGTTTGAGGATGATATGAAGTGTATAGACATCTTTTAATACCTAAGTCCTTCATTACTTGATTCCAAAAATTCGATGTAAACTGAGCGCCACGGTCTGTTATCACTTTTTGGGGATGCCGTTCAAAAGAAAGACATTTTTATAAATAGTTGTGCTGTTTCCTTAGCTGTTACAGATGTTTCAGTAGGTATAAAGTGAGCCATCTTTGTAAATCTATCAACGATAACTAAAATCGCATTGTAACCATTTGAATTTAGTAACTCAACTATAAAATCCAAGGAAACTGATTCCCATGGTTTTGTTGCCATACTTAGGGGTTTCAGTAAGCCCTGTGGGTGTCCTCTTCTAGCCTTTGTACAACAACAGGTCTCACAACCAGCTATGTACTTAATCACATCTTTTATCAAACCAGGCCAACGGTAAGTTCTCTGAATAAGTGAAAGCATTTTATTACTTCCAGGGTGACCTGCCATGCTTGTGTCATGGTATTCACATAATATAGTTAGCCGTTGAGGACCTTCAGGTGTATAGAGGCACTTTTTCCAAAGTAGGAGATATCCTTTAAGTGAATAAACCTTTTGGTACCAAATGCTATTATTGTTATTCTTTAAATCAGATATGATTTTCTGGAAAAAAAACGTCTTTCCTATGCTTTGATCAATTCGTCCTCCCATTTTACTATGACAAGGTGAGAAAGTTAATCTGATTTTCTGTTTGTTTTTAGTAAAGCTTGAGTATTGTAGTCTTCTATCTCCCCTTCATCTGGGATAAGATCTGATCTTCTACTTAAAGCATCTGGGACTACATTAATTTTTCCTGGTTTATAACTAATTTCTAGCTCATAGTCAGCTAAAGTGAGAGCCCATCTGGCTTGACGTTGATTTAGTTGCCGAGGAGAGAAGAAGCAAGTTAATTTTCTATGATTAGTCAGAATGGTAACTGGATGTTTAGCCCCACATAGATATCTTCTCCAATGCTTCAAGGCTTGAACAATGGCTAACGTCTCTTTATCATAAATGGGGTAATTGCATTCAGCTGGGACAAACTTCTTTGAGTAGTAGGCTATAGGGTGAAGCCTATTATCATCCCCCTCCTGTAGTAAAACACCTACAAGTGCAAATCCAGAGGCACCAGTCTCAAACACAAATGGCCTCTCATAGTCTGGCATTGCTAAAACTGGTGCTGTATTAAACTCATTCTTTAAGTCATTAAAGGATCTTTCTGCCTTTGATGACCATTTAAAATTTACATTATCAGAGGTAAGTTGCGTTAAAGGTAATTCAATTATTAAAAATATTGATAAAATCTCTGCAAAAGTTTGCTAATCCTAAGAAGCTTCTCACCTCCTTTATGCTAGTTGGTGTAGGCCAAGAAGTAATAGCATCAACTTTATTTGGTGCCATTGTAAACCCATTCTTGCCTACAACATAACCAAGGAATTCTACTTCTTCTTGTGCAAACTCACATTTTGATAATTTAACATGCAAATTAAATTTTTTGAAACTCTCAAATACTAGTTGAAGATGATTGAGATGATCCTCTTTGGACTTACTATATACTAAGATATCATCTAGGTAAGCAACACAAAATGATCCATGTAGCCTCCTAGTACAGTATTGATCATCTGTTGGAATGTGCTAGGTGCGTTGCATAAACTAAATGGCATTACAAGATATTTATACAGGCAAATATTGCTTTAAAGGCAGTTTTCCACTCATCTCCTTCTTTGATTCAGATTTGATTAAATGCATCTCTAAGATCAATTTTTGAAAATATTGTTGCCCCAGAAAATTGGTCGCTGAGGTGGTCTGCATCAGGTAAGGGATACCTGTTTTTTATAGTGATATCATTAAGCTTCTGGTGATTGACACATGGACGTAAACCTCCATCTTTCTTACTCGCAAATAAAAGTGGTGATGAGCATGGGGATCGTGAAACTCTGATAAAACCTTTGCTTAACATGGTATCTAAGTATTCTCACAAAGCTTTTTGTTCCCGTTGATTACAGCTGTAGATTGGGCCATGAGTAGGCTGTTTACCTGGAACCAAGTCTATTGCATGACCAAATAGGCTATGCTGAGGTAGTTGATTGACTTCCTCTTCGCTGAAAACTGAAGCTCATTTCCTTAAATACTTAGGAATAGTTGCTTTACAGGCCTCCAACTCTATAACTAGAGTATCAGCAATTAACAGCTCAGAGCATCTTGCTTTGATAAAAGGCCAAGTTTCCTTTTTCCCATTAAAGCTAACAACAACGGCATGATTCTCATACTGGTACTGAAATTTCATCTGACATTTCCAGTTATATCCAAGTATTACTGGTTGAATAGTTTCCTTAAGCACCCAGAACTCAAAATCTGAGGTATAGGAACCAATATGAAGCTAATGGGCTGATAAGAACGATAGGTGTTGATAATCTCCCCATTCCCAAGAGTTACATCAAGTGATTCAATTCCTTTTAAACATTTTGAAATTTCTAGTAATTTCTCAGAAATTAAATTTCTAGATGCGCCTGTATCTATTAAAGCCTCTGTATATTCTTTATATTCAACATGGCTTAGAGCTACATATAAAATAGGATAAGGCTGAATATTGTTCTTTAATGGAGATTTAGCAGAAATTGTTTCTTCTGAGCATTCATTTGCATAATGACCAGGCTTTTGGCAATTATAACATAGCTTTTCTTTGGTCCAACGTTATTGATAGTTAGTTCTGATGAGTTTCTTTTACTTATATTTGTTTTATTTAGTAGGTGCTTCAATCATCAGATTTGTTGTGGTCTCAATTAAATCCTGAAGTGGCATAGTTATTGGATGACATCTAACCAATTCTGTCCAAAAGTCACTTATGCTTTGGCAAAAGAGAAGTGAACCCATCTAAGAATATAAATCAGCTTTATGAAACGCATCAAAAAAATTTTGTATAATCCTCCATAGCTTGATCTTTCTGTCTTAGCTTCAGTAGAGCTATACGTGCTTGTAATCTTGATCCAGCTGGTGTTGCAGCAGCTAAAATTCAACTTTAAAAGACTAATAATTAGTGCATAGACTTTCATCTTCTTTAGAAGCCTTTACAAACCAACTAAGTGCATCCCCAGTGAGTTGGGAACCTATTGCCATCACTTTGCATGCATCATTGTGATAAGTGTTGGGGTAGATTTTGAATTGTGCACTTAATAAATCCAGTCCTCCCTTTATAGTTGAGAGTGTCAACTTTTCAGGAAAGTTTACTGTGGAACTAAATGGAATAGTATGATTAGCTACTGTCACAGTCTGCACTTGGCTAGGTCTTTCTGAGTTCCTTAATATATTATCTGATTGAGACTCAGAAAAATTTAAGCGCGCCTTAATTTTAAAAAAGGCCTTTAACATTATATATACAGTTATTGCGCCTAGTAGCATAAGGAAAAGGTGGTAATCTTTTGTTTGGTTGGCAGTCAATTTTTCAGGGACTGGAATATCTATAACCCAGTCTGGCATAGCAACTCATGAACTTGCCATGACTGAGCTAAGAGTCCAATATAACAAGGGAAGGATGCAAATAAAAAATATAAAAGCTGTGAATAAAGGTCTGTTGGGCCCTAATAGAGGCTGTAGAGCTTCAGCTAGACCAACCCCTGTTAGGGCCAAGATACCAGTGACAGTGGATAATTAAGAAATTGAGTTAGTGAAAATATTTGGATTTTCAGGGTCATTTAATTGATATATGCTTGATAATAAAGATCCCGAACTTTACTAAGGATCAAAAGCAAGTAAATCAAGTAAGTATTTAGAAGCATCTTAACTTTATTGACTGCAAGGAATGATTTTAGAAATATTCAGCTTATATTCACTTTTCAGACTAATTGAACTAGCTTTAGGGTTTACTTGATTCTTATCTTGCTTTAGTTTCTTTAGGCTCTTCCTGTCTTAAATAATCAAAGCTTAGACTAGTAGTCAACTGCATATTTAGAACTACTAAGACCTGGCCTAGGTGTTCCAATGTTCAATTAGAATTCAATAGGCTTGAATCGACTCATCCGACTTATTATTCATCTGCTATCTGACTTTGCTATCATCTTTGACTGTTTAAGCTGAATACATATATCATGTATTTTATCAATAATACTAATTTATCAGGGTTGTCTTTAATGTCAGGCTTTTCCCTGACAAACGCCTCTATGAAAGTGCCACCACTGCTGTCAAGTATGTTGCTGAACTGGCAGATTTTTCCCCATCCACACGCACCACAAGAGCCAATACCATTAAATAGAACAACTTTTCAACGCCTTCATCCAGGCTGAACACCATGTTGTCAAACTCATAAAGTTTTTGATTCAGGCCCAAATAGTCAATCTCAACAACTATCTACTTCAACTTGACCCTCATCCCATGGATGCCCCAACCCCCTTGCTCTCAGCACAGATCCACCTCTACAAAGCTAAGCCTGATGATGATCTGCATGATCCCCCCTCCACCTCCGCCATGATGGTATAAGCAGCTCGCCACTGTGCCACCTGGTAGGTTATTTTCTTGTTTCTTTTGTGTTTTCTGCTGCTCAATAAGGGCGGTTGTTTTATGTTTTTTGGTTAAGTTTAGTTTTGGAGTTTCAGTTTCAGTACTGTCCATCCCCTGGTTGGCTTGCCTCAGTTAAATAAAATAGAAGTATTATTCCCAAGAATTGTATCCAAGCTACTTTTCTCTCTCGTTGCAATCACTTTTGCAACCCAGTCAATTCAAGTCTAATCTAGTTTGATAATCTCATAGAGGAGAATAGTCTGCGCCCATGTCATGGAGCAGTTGGGCAAGTAAGGTAAGAGGAGCAGGTGGGAGGCCTGCGGCCTCAAATGTTCAAAAACGCCCCAGAGAAACCGGTTTATAGAAAAAAAATTTGAAAAACTGGCGGTCATTATTTCCCCAGAAATCCTCACTTGGCAAGCACGATGCAACCAGTACATCAATACGCCGCACTCCCAGCCACTTTTGTTGGTGGAATACGGAGTCCGCGTGTTTCTGGACATTCAACATATAGCTTTATGGGAAAAATTTTGTGGGGATGTGCACACTTTTTCCTGACCGCGGTGTACATCGCACCTCACTCCATGTCATGCAGTTGGCTGGACCTATGTTTCAAAAACAAAGAGGCAGCAGATGATGCTGCTGCGGTGCGCATAGTGATTGACCTCCCCAAAGGGCAATGGGTCATCAAAAAAAACGCACTAGATGGACAAAATTCAACCAAATTTTCCTCATGTTTGACTTTTTGCCTACTACGGTAAAACGTGACATTTTGGAGCAACACCTAAAAGATGGTCTCACCATCTATGGAAAATACAATTTTTTGAAATGTAACGCTTTATGCTGATGCCACACCTGTGCACTGGCAAAGCCATTGCAGTTCTGACCCCAACTGAGGAGATCGCGAAGGACCTAACCCAGATCCCGCACTCCACTTTTATTAATATTGAAGGGCATACCACCCACCCTTTCCAGGTAACCGTGGACAGCGCGCCCCCCATCTGCACCCACTGTGACGCGTTTGGCCATAAGGCACATTCATTCCCCACCAAGGAGGGCGTCACATTCCAAGAGCACCCCTCAGCGGCCATGGCCAGCGGAGAGGCGCACTATGAACCAACTGCAAGCACCAAAGAGGCTTTCCCGCGGGAAACACAAGGCTGCTACCTTCTGGTAAAGCCTATCTCCCCACAAGAGTGGAAGAAGGCCAAGCAGGCCCGCAGGGCTGTGGCCAAGGAAGCGGCCAAAGCCACCACTGCTATCCCACACTCACAATACCAGGAGGACATAGAGACCTTTGCGGTGTAAGCAACATGGGAATCCATCATCCAATCAGATTGGGAAGCCCATGCTGATTGGGCCACCCAATCTGAGGATCCAATGGGGGACTCAATCTCACCCAATCATTGCAACCAAGCTCCAGTTGAAACTGACTTGTGGCCCATCCTACCTGAAAAAAAAATTTCAACCCACTCAACGGTGCACCAAACTTATCCGCACCGCAAAAAATTCATCCAATGTCAGGGAAACAAAAGCGAAGTCAAAAGCCAACGCAGTACTTTCTGCTAAAATCAACAAAACTACTGATAGCGTTGCTGCAAACACCCATGCTGCCATGAAGGCCTGTGGGGATCTAGAGGAGGCTAGTGGGCCTGGGTGCCCACCCCCTCGCACCTAAGGTGAGATGGGGGAAACCTTCACTTTAGGGACGTTGAATATCACCGGACTCAAGGCCTCACTGTCCCAGGCTAGGAAACTGAGTTTTTACAACAAAATTTACCCATGGATATCCTGGCCATCCAGGAGTCCCACTGTCCGTGAGGTTCCGTGTTGGCTTGGAAAACAATGCTCCTCCCATCCCTATCCTTTTGGTCAAAGCACTGTGGGGTGTTAATTCAGAAAAATAATTTTTTCAAATTTTTATTATTGGAAACCTTCCTAAATGGCCGAGTCCTCATTGTCACTTTCTTGTTAGCTGACGTGGTACACGCTATATCAACATCTATGCCCCAAACAGTGCATGAGAGCGTCAGGAATTTTTCTCATCAGTCGAATCCCTCCCACTACCCCCAGACCCTTTTGTAGTTGGTGACATGAACTGTTGGCTAAACACTCCAACAGACTGGTGGCCTTCCTCCTCCCATGCCCCCCAGGGCCACGTTGAACTTTGCATTCTAAAGGCCACCCTTGGGTTAATGGATGTGCTGCTGTGGCAAGCCCACTGCTCGAGAACATGACACACCCCCACATACACAACAGCCAATTAAGTTTCATGTCCCGCATCAACCTTATTCTTATGCCATCAAATTTCCAACCCCACATATCCCACTTTAAAACAACAAAAATGGAATTCTCTGACCATCGACTGGTCTTGATAACCTACCACCTACCTATCACAGCTGCTAAGGCCCCACATTGGTGCAAAATCCGCCCCCCAAGCTTGCATCACCAGGATTTTCCACGTGGGTGGAATCAGCAACTTTGGCAAAAGAGTTTGTTGCACCATTTTGTGCGGACCCCATTTCCACATGGGCAACTTTCAAAGAAGATACCATTTGCCACTCTCGCCACCTCTCCTCCAGATGCTCACGAGCCACATCAGCTGTCATTTCACGCTCTGGCAGAGTTGGCACACCTGGAGTCCAACATCCCAGCTACAGGATACAGCTCTGCATGGGGCCAGAAGTGGGCGGAGGCAGCCTCCCACCTCAACGCACTCGAAAGGCAACACAAACATTGGGTTTGTGTTCAGTACAGGGCCAAACGCATCACAAAAGGTGACAAGTGCACTGCATATTTTTTTAAAAAAAATTTGCACCATGCCAGAGCGTGGCCTGCACACAGGTGTGAAGATCAGATGATTCCATTGCAGATATGCAGCCAAAGTGGCAATCAAAACACAAAAGTATTACTCCAAGTTGTACCAATCTGATCCAATTCATCTGGCCAAAGTGGTGGAATTTCTCAACTGAACCCACATCTTCACCATCTCCTGATACCTGGAAATAATGAATTTGATTACTCTGAACAAATTATGGACAGCCATTCGCGGTGCGCCAAACTATAAATGCCCAGGCCCAGATGGCATTCCATATAAATTCTAAAAAAAGTACTTCAATTATATATCCCCACTACTGTTGGCCTCACTTAACCAGAGCCTTTTGGAAACGCGTCTCCTTGCAGGAGGACAAGAGGCCTTCACCGTCACACTCTTCAAGAAAGGGGACAAGCTAGACTTAGCCAATTGGCGCCCCATTTCTTTAACTAACACGGATACAAAAATTTCAACCAAAATCATGGCTAATCATTTATGGATTGTAGCATCTGCCACCATCTCCCCAAAACAATTTGGTTTCATAACCAGAAGGTCGATTTGGGACAACGTGCACTCTGTGGCCAACGCGTGCCAGTCCACAGCCTCTGGGACACTTGCATTCTTGGACTAACAGAAGGCCTATGATAGAGTAAACTGGGAATACCTCAGGGCCTGCCTCCATCAATTCTGCTTACCCCCTCGCTTCATCAACTGGGTGATGCTGCTCACAGAATCTGCAACAATGGCAGTACGTGGCCCTGGCTTCCTAATAGAAGTAGTCCGCCCTCAAAGGAGCTTGCGACAAGGGGACCCCCTTAGCCCATTAATATACAACTTCAGCCTTGACCCACTACTTTGAAACGCGAATGCCCAACTCACTGGGGTCCATGTGCCAGGCCAAGCCCCAGTCAAGATGATGGCGTTTGCAGACAGCTGTGTGGTTGGGGTGTCTAATAATAAAGATGCACGTGCACTTGAAGCTCTCATCCTGGAGTATTTCTGGGTATGTAAAACTGCACTGAACGCCTCCAAAACTGAAATCATCATCCTTGGTCGGTATCAAAACTGCTGGGCCCCTGAAACCAGAGCCCAGCCTGGCCCATCTGCTCACACACGCGCTCGCCCTCCCAGATCACCCCACACCACCCCACTGGTGCTCCCCTTTGTGCCACGCCCTACCATAGGGCCAGTCCGCCATCTGGGCATGTGGGTGGAGGCAGGAGGATACAAATCAGCAGTAATGGAGAGTCATATTCTAGACAACGTGACGAAGCGCATCGCCTCCCTAAGAGCCCACCCTACTTCCCTTACTGGCAGGGTCGTTTTGGCCAACTCTATGCTCCTCTCCAAAGTCTGGTTTGGAGCCCACGCCATACCCTTCTCCCCAAGCTTCTTCAAATCCTTGCATGCCCTGCTGCAAGGATGGCTATGGTCAGGACGCCCTCCACCAGTATGGTTAGAAGTCATGTTTGGCCCTCATCAGCATGGTGGCATGGGTCTGCTTGACTTCAGAGCCCATGAGGCCAAGATCTTGGGTACATGGATTGCGGCCATCACTGCCCCTACACTCCCCTCCCAACACTGGTCCCGCGCGGCCTGCTCCAACTTCTCCCGCGCCTTGGGCCTCAACAATCCATCAAACCCCCACTCCCTGATGAAATACCTGGCTTCACACCCATCAGCCATGGGCCCTCACGGTACTGAAACCCACTACAAACGAATCCTCCTCTCCCCTGCGGAGCGCTTCAGTGGAGAATTTGTATTAGCAGACATACAACCTGAAGAGGCCACCCCTCACCTCAGTTCACACAAGAGGTACAGGGGCTACCCATCCATGATGGCATGATCCCCACACGGCCCCATGTCCTATCCAGGGTGGACTACCTGGACATGATGGACATCCCTTACTCCACTGAGACCCAAAAAACTATCTGGAAATACGCACACCATCCCCTGTTGCAGCCTCAAATTCGTTCTCATGTGTGGCGCTGCCTGAGGCGGGTGTACTGTACAGCTGAGCGCTCTAACGCTTTACACTCATCCTGCGTCATGTGTGGCCAGTATGGAACGCTGTTCCGCCGCCTGAAGAAGTGTCCTACCTCTAAAGTGATATGGCGCGAAGTTCAACGTCTACTGGGCCAGAATCAAACAAACTTCTTCAGTCTGTCAAGAGATATGTTTGCTTTATCAAAGGCCTCCCCCTTCCACCCTCCCTCCGTGCTCTGGTGGTTGCAATCGCCATGTGGACCATCCACACAATTTTCTTGGATGCCATGGCAGGCTCCATCCCCACCCTCCCAGAAGCTGTCCTTAGATTCTGGTCTCATTTGGTGGACCACTTTCAAGCGTGGATGTTTGGATACCTCCCACCGCACCACGAACAGCTGGTATCCTCCTGGTTCCCAGTTTGTTCATCAAATCAGACCCCTTCCTCCACACGTGTTCAATTGTGGCTATGGCCCCTTCACGCGTTCCCTCCCCTTCCCCATAAGAGGCGTTCCCGCTGGCAACAAGAGATAGCATCGCTTCTCTGGGTTGCCTTCCCTGTTACTAAGTGTTGTCTTGGTTGGGTCAATTTTGGAAGTGTCCTATGGTCAGCCTTCCCCGCAATAAATTTACAAAAAAATGTATCCAAGCTTGCCACATTAATGACACTTCCAAATTCCTGTCATTAACTCCTGACAACCTATCATATTCAGAAATTATCTCCAAACATTAGCAGATTGTCATAACACCCAAATTACCTGACAAAATCCCTCTTCATGCTAACTGATTAAAGAAATAGGGATAATTGGCTCCTATCAACCTATTATAATCCAAATTTAGACTTAATCTTTATTGGATCATCAAACCATGTAAATTACCTGACCCAACCCTCTTTGCGCCTAATGAGTCAAAATGATGAATGATTGACTCTAAATAGAATTATCACATCTAAGTATCAACTTTAAGATTTTTAGTGTTGTCAACTTACCTGGATTATCAACCATATCTATTTCAGCAAACTGAACTGACCCTGATTTGATATAGATTAATTATAAAATTGGAGGTCACTCAAGGTCAATAATAGTACTTTTCTTTCTCGTTGCAATCACTATTGCAACCTATTCAATTCAAGACTGAATCTAGTTTGATAATCTCACAGAGGAGATTAGTCTGCGCCCATGTCAGGGAGCAGTTGGGCAAGCAAGGTAAGAGGAGCAGGTGGAAGGCCCACGGCCTCCAACGTTCAAAAACGCCCCAGAGAATCCGGCGGAATAGACAAAAATCTTAAAAAACTGGCGGTCACAATTTCCCCAGAGATACTCGCGTGGCAAGCACGATGCAACCAGTACATCAACACACCACACTCTCAGCCACTTTCTTCGGTGGAATTTAGAGTCCATGTGTATCTGGACATCCAAAAAACGGCCTTATGGGAAAAATTTTGTGAAGATGTACACAAAGTTTTCCTGACCGCGGTGTACGTTGTACCTCACTCTATGTCGCATGGTTGGCTGGACCTAGGTTTTGAAAGCAAAAAAGCAGCAGACAAGGCTGCAGTGGTGCGCATAGTGGTTGACCTCCCCAAAGGGCAATGGGTCGTCAAAACCAAACACACCAGACGGACAAAATCAAACCAAATTTTCCTCACGTTTGACTTTTTGCCTACTACGGTAAAACGTGACATTTTGGAACAACACCTGTAAGATGGTATCGCCGTATATGGCGAAATACAAACTTTTGAAATGCAACGCTTCACACTGATGCCACACCTGTGCACTGGCAAAGCCATCGCAGTTCTGACCCCAACTGAGGAGATCACGAAGGACCTAACCTAGATCCCACACTCCACTTTTATTGATATTGCAGGGCATACCACCCACCCATTCTGGGTGACCGTGGACAGCGCGCCCCCATTTGCACCCACTGTGACGCGTTCAGCCATAAGGCGCACGCATGCCCCATCAAGGAGCGTGTCACATTCCAAGAGCACCCCTCAGCAGCCATGGCCAGCGGAGAGGCACACTATGAACCAACTGTAAGCACCAAGGAGGCTTTCCCGTGGGGAGCACAAGGCTGCTACCTATTGGTAAAGCCTATCTCCCCACAGGAGCGGAAGAAGGCTAAGCAGGCCTGTAGGGCCGCGGCCAAGGAAGCGGCCAAGGCCACCACTGCTATCCCACACTCACAATGCCAGGAGGACATAGAGACCTTTGCGGTGTAAGCAACATGGGAATCCATCATCCAATCAGATTGGGAAGCCCATGCTGAGCGGGCCACTCAATCTGAGGATCTGATGGGAAATTTGATCTCACCCAATCGTTGCACCCAAGCTCCAGTTGAAACTGACTTGGGACCTATTTCAACTGAAAAAAAATTTTTTGACCCACTTGACAGTGCACCAAACTCATCCGCACCGCAAAAAATTCATCTGACATTGGGAAAACAAAAAGTGAAGGCCAAAGCCAAAGTGACTCTTTCTGCAAAAATCAACAAAAACTCTGATAGCATTGCTGCTAACACCCACGCTGCTGTGAAAGCCCGTGGGGACCAAGAAGAGGCTGGTGGGCCTGGGGGCCCACCCCCTCGCACCTAAGGTATGATGAAGGAAACCTTCACTTTAGGGATGTTGAACATCGCCAGACTTAAGGCCTCCCTGTCCCAGGCTAGGAAACTGAGTTTTTTACAACACAATTTACCCATGGATATCCTGGCCATCCAGGAGTCCCACTATCCATGAGGATCTGAGGAAACTTGGAAAACAATGCTCTTTCATCCCTATCCTTTTGGTCGAAGCACTGTGGGGTGCTAATTCAGAAAGATAATTTTTAATTTCACATCCTCAGAAACATTCCTAAATGGCCGAGTGCTCATTGTCACCTTCTCATGGGCTGACGTAGTGCACGCAATTGTCAACATCTATGCCCCAAATGGTGCACACAAGCGTTAGGGAATTTTTCTTGTTGGTCAAATCCCTCCCGCTACCCCCTGATTCTTTCCTAGTCAGCGACATGAACTGTTGGCTAACCTCACCAACGGACCGGTGGCCCCCCTCACCCCACTTCCACAAGGTCACATAGAACTATGCGTTCTAAAGGCCACCCTTAGGTTAATGGATGCGCTGCTGCGACATGCCCCACTGCTAGAAAACATGATGTGTCCCCACATCCACAACGGCCAATTAAGGTCCATGACCCGCATTGACCTTATTCTAGCACCGGCGAAATTCCAACCCCACATCTCCCACTTCAAAACAATGAAAATGGAATTCCCCAACCACTGACTGGTCTCAATAACCTACCACCTACCAATCACAGTTGCTAAGGCCCCACATTGGTGCAAAATCTGCCCCCCCCTGAGCTCGCGTCGCCAGGATTTTCTATGTGGGTGGAAGAGGCAACTTTGGCAAAATCGTTTGTTGCACCATTTTGCGTGGACCCCATTTCCACATGGGCAACTTTCAAAGAGGACACCATCCGCCACTATTGCCATCTCTCCTCCTGATACTCACAAGCCACATCGGCGGTTATCTCATGCGCTCTGGTAGAATTGGCCCATTTGGAGTCCAAAATTCCAGCTACAGGATACAGCCCTGCATGGGGCTGGAAGTGGGCGGAGGCAGCCGCCCACCTCAACGCACTCAAAAGGCAACACAAACATTGGGTTTTTGTCCAATACAGGGCCACACGCATCACTAAAGGCAACAAGTGCACCGCATATTTCTAAAAAAAATTTGCACCATGCCAGAGCGTGGCCTGCACACAAGTGCAAAGATCAGATAATTCCATTGTGGACACACCAGCTGAAGTGGCAATCGAAATGCAAAAATATTACTCCAAGTTATACTGAGCTGAACCAATTCAGCCAGCTGAAGTGGCAAAATTTCTCGACCAAGCTCATATCTGCACTGTTTTCTGATACCCAGAAATAATGAATCTAATTACTCCAAACGAATTATGGACAGCCATTTGCGGTGCACCAAACAGAAAATGCCCAGGCCCAGATGGCATTCCATATGAGTTCTACAAAAATTATTTCAAATATATATCCCCATTGCTGCTCGCCTCGCTTAACCAAAGCCTGTTGGAAAAAAGCCTCCTACCAGGAGGACATGAGGCCTTTACTGTCACACTCTACAAGAAAGGGGATAAGCTTAACTTAGCCGACTGGCGCCCCATTTCTCTAGCAAACACAGACACCAAAATTTTAACAAAAATCATGGCTAACCGTTTAGGGACTGTAGCATCTGCCACCATCTCCCCAGAACAATTCAGTTTCATCCCCAGAAGGTCAATTTGGGATAACGTGCACTCCGTGGCTAATGCATGCCAGTCCACAGCCTCAGGAGCACTGGTATTCTTGGACCAACAAAAGGCCTATGATAGAGTAAACTGGGAGTACCTAAGGGCCTGCCTCCATCAATTCCGCCTACCCCCCCCGCTTCATCAACTGGGCGATGCTGCTCACGGAATTTGCAACAACGGCAGTGCATGGCCCAGGCTTCCTAATGAAAGTAGTCCGCCCTCAAAGGGGCTTGCGACAAGGGGACCCCCTCAGCCCACTCTTATACAACTTCAGCCTTGACCCACTACTGCGAAATGTGAATGCCCAACTCACTGGGGTCCATGTGCCAGGCCAAACCCCAGTCAAGATGATGGCATTTGCATATGATTGCATGGTGGGGGTGTCAAATAATAAAGATGCACGCGCGCTTGAAGCCCTCATCCAGGAATATTCCCAGGTAAGCAACGCGACACTGAATGCCTCCAAAACTGAAATCATCCTCCTTGGTCAGTTTCAGAACTTCTGGGCCCCATAAAGAAGTTCCCAACCCAGCCATCTGCTCGCCCACGTCCACGCCTTACCAACTCAACACACACCGCTCCACTGGTGCTCCCCTTCAAGCCACGTCCTACCATAGTCCAGTGCGCCATCTGGGCGTGTGGATGGAGGCAGGCGGATATGCGTCAGCAGTAATGGAGTGCCGTATACTGGACAACGTGACAAAGCGAATTGCCTCTCTCAGAGCCCACCCTACTACCCTCACTGGCAGGGTTGTTCTTAACAACTCTATGCTCCTATCCAAAGTCTGGTTTAGAGCCCACGCCATCCCCTTCTCCCCAAACTTCTTCAAATCCCTGTATGCCTTACTGCAAGGATGGCTTTGGTCAGGCCGCCCTCCACCAGTACGGCTAGAGGTCATGTTTGGCCCTCATCATCAAGGTGGCATGGGCCTGCTTGACTTCAAAGCCCATGCTGCCAAGATCCTGGGCACCTGGATCGCGGCTGTCACCACTCCTACACTCCCATCCCAACACTGGTCCCACGTGGCCTGCTCCAACTTCTCCTGAGCCTTGGGCCTCAACAATCCATCAAACCCCCACTCCCTGATGAAATACCTCGCATCACACACATTGGCCACAGGTCCTCATGGGACTAAAACCCACTACAAACGAATCCTACTCTCCATGCAAAGTGCAGAGTGGAGAATTCATATTAGTGGACATACAACCCGAAGAGGCCGCCCCTCTCCTCAGTTCACACAAGAGGTACAGGGGCTACCCATCCATGATGGCGTGATCCCCATTCAGCCCCATGTCCTATCCAGGGTGGACTACCTGGACATGATGGACATCCCTTATTCCACTGAGACCCAAAAAACTATCTGAGAAATATGCACACCATCCTCCGTTGCAGCCTCAAGTCTGCTCCCATGTGTGGCGCTGCCTGAGGCGGGTGTATCATACAGCTGAGCGTTCTAATGCTTTACACTCATCCTGTGTCATGTGTGGCCAGTATGGAACGCTGTTCCACCGCCTGGAGAAGTGCCCCACCTCTAAAGTGATATGGCGCGAAGTCCAACGTCTGCTGAGCCAGGATCAAACGCATCCCTTCAGTCTGTCAAGAGATATGTTTGCTATATCAATGGCCTCCTCCCTTCCACCCTCTCTCCATGCTCTGGTGGTTGCAATCGCCATGTGGACTATCCACACGATTGTCTTGGATGCCATCGCAGGCTCCACCCCCACCCTCCCAGAAACTGTCCACAGATTTTGGTCACATTTGGTGGACCACTTCCAAGCATGGATGTCTGGATACCTCCCACCGCGTCGCCAACAGCTGGTCTCCTCCTGGTTCCCAGTCTGGTTCATCAAATCAGACCCCTTCCTCCACACATGCTCAATAGTGGCTACGGCCCCTTCACACGTCCCCTCCCCTCCCCATAAGTGGCGTTCCCACTGGCAACAAGAGATAGCATCGCTTCTCTGGGTTGCCTCCCCTGGTACTAAGTTTGTCTTTCCTGAGTCATATTTGGAAGTGTCCGTCCCATGGTCAGCCTTCCCCGCAATAAATTTAAACTCAAGGTCAATAATAGTAAATTCAGACTGTTGAGACCCAATTGCAATTAGGGGCCAAAAGGTTAAATTCTAATAGTGAAACAATATAAGAAAAAGTTGACAGTTTATAGATAAAACTAAAAGTGAAAACAAAAAAGTTGTTAAATTTCAATAAAAATTTCTTAACAAGTTTTTTAGTTTTAGTTTGAGGAATACTGACTGGAGTTCAATAAGCACAAGGTTACCTCACTTAAGGCAAAGTAATTAACAAAAGAATTTACTCTAATTCAGACTATCCACTACTCACATCTAAAAGTGAGAACTAATACCTTTTAGTACTAATTATAACCTGTGAAACACCAATTTTCACAGTAAGAAATGAAAATTATATATTTTCTAACCAGTTGAGGGTTAAAGCTATTCAGTATATTGTTACAGCTGAGAAGTTTTTGTATTTGGTTTATTTGATACTTTAAATGGGTTTTCCAGCAGTTGGTGGGTTAGGTTGATTCAATAGGTTCAATAAGTTTTGCATGAGTGGTTGGTGGTCTAATGTTGTTTATTTGAGGCAATCTTCTTGATAGTTTTATGTCAATTCAATAGATTTAATAGGTTTTTAGTGAGTGTTTTTTGTTTTAACTGATTTGATATATTTAAATTCTTTTTAAACTTATTGATGGCTTTATACCAATATAAAAACTAATATACTTGATTAGTAAAATCTTGTATATTTTAACCTATATGCAACGATGGATAAAATGGGCTATTGACGAAAAATGCTAGAAAATCATCTAATATTACATTTTGGTTTTTGACTACCTTAATTATATTTGACCTCTGAGCCATATGCTGTGTAAGTGTGTGTTATGAATCCAATATATTAAAATGAGTAGCTTTAGGTAAATTAACCATTTTCTTTATATATAACTAAAGGTAGAATAATAACCTTGGGCAATGCCATGGCTACATGTAATTATATCTTTTCTCTATATTTTGGACAAGTGTCCTGATTCATCAATGATTTGATTGACTGAGCTCTATTTTTTATGTCGTTTTCTCATCAGACTTTAGATCTCATGTCAGATGCTTTTTTGTTGAGGCATCAGACGTTAGATTGCAAATCAATTTTAATAAAAAATAGAAATCCTAGCTTTATGTTACTTCTGAATTAGTTTCCTATTGTGGTTCAACTGTTGTTCAGTTGATGCATTGGAACTTGGATAGTAAACTGGCTATTAATAAGTTACTCAAATGGACTCATTTGGTTTTGTTCAAGTGGTTGGTGGTTTTAGTTGATTTGATAGATTTAGTTGGTTTTAATTGAGTGTCTGGTAATTGTTGATTCATTATGTTCAATTTTTTGGCTAAGTGATTTTTGGTTGTTTTAGTAGATTAAATGGTTTCTGCATACATTTTGATAGCTATTTAGATAATTTTATAAGTTTAATTACTTCATAAACTTATTTAAAGCTCCTTTACCTTGAATTAGCAAATTATCAATAGTCTATAATAATAGAAGCAAGTGTTTTTGTGTGTGCAAAGCCCAGAAAAACCTATAGCATGTAAAGCTTTAAAAGTTAAACATAATTGAGCAGGAGGGGGTCCATGTGGACCTCAAAGCTAGATCATATAAGTTTTAATTATAAAAGAAAAGATTTTTATATAATAAATAGTAATTATATAAATGTATTAAAGGTAATCAGTATAATGTTATAGCTGAGCATATCAATATTTAGTTGCTTTATAGTTTCAATGGTTTTGCCAAGTAATTGATGATTTGGTTTTTGTCAATAGGTTTAATTAGTTTTAGTTGAGTGTTTTTGGCTTTAAATTGTTTTAATTCAATAAATATAATTGGTTTTTGGCAAGTAGTTAGTAGTTTTATATTGATTTGATATATTTGATCTCTTTCTAAACTAATTGATAGATATCTACCAAACTAAATCTAATTGATTATTATCATCTAGTAAATTATAAACTCATAAGCAACGCTGAGTAAGATAGACTAAAGACAAATATAAGGCTAAAATTAATTAATTCA
The DNA here is from genome assembly GCA_022478985.1 of Massospora cicadina. Classification (NCBI taxonomy): domain Eukaryota; kingdom Fungi; phylum Entomophthoromycota; class Entomophthoromycetes; order Entomophthorales; family Entomophthoraceae; genus Massospora; species Massospora cicadina. The sequence goes on along the minus strand of JAKSZP010002873.1, from coordinate 6,942 downwards.
TTTTTTTATTTATTAATGGCCATCTATCAATAATACTAATTTAAACTAAAAAATTAACTAGTAGCATCTGGTAAATTAAAAATCACAAGCAACGTTGGGTAAAATAGGATATTAAAAAAGTATAAAACTAAAAGCAATCAATAAGAATCATTTTGGTTTTCAACTAGCCTTATTAAATATGACCATTAAGCCTCATGCTGTGTAAGGTATGAAATAAAACTAATAAATTCCTAACATGAGCGACCCTGTGCAAATTAGGTATATTCTGTCTATATATCAAGTTTATTTGATGCAAGCTAATTAAGGGATATACTATATCAGGGCAACGGAAGTTAAAGTTTATACTGGCCTGCCAGTTGGGATACAAAAGCACAAAAAAGGCATGCCAGAATGACAGGGGCATTGCCATGCAAATGACATTTAAGCGTGTTGTGATATGGGTGCCAATGGGGTGCCAAAGGACTGCAAATGTCAGGAGAGTATCTAAAATACTCCATTTCCTGAGTGGTTGTGCTTGGTGCACAGGCCTAACGTAAGAGAACTATTCATCAGTATTACAAGAAGGATAGCCCAGAAGAGTGTGCTTGAGCTAAAGTGGCATAGGGCAAGGGTGATTAGCATGGTGAACATTAATAAAGAACATACAATCAGCAAAGCTTGGCTGTGTCCCAAAAGGAAGTTCATATCCAAGCTTTGAACAGGGCTTAAGTACACAGGTAACTCAGTATGGAGAGAAACTGAGTTAACCAGCGGTGTACCTGATTTTATTTAACTGAGGTAAGCTGACCAGGGGATAGACATTACTGAACTAAAACTAAAATCATAATAAAAATAACAATTCAAATGAAACGCCCAAAATGGATGGATCAATTGAATCATACCTAACAAATTATCCAACCAGGTGAGCAGCGAATACTGCTATCCCTCCATGGTGAACAAGGAGGGGGGCTCATCTTTGGCCGCATCCATCTCATTCCAGAGTAGGGTGCGTGTTAAGGCAGACAGTAAGGGTGTGGGGGCATCGGTGGCATGGGGTTCAATATCCTTGATGACTGGAACTTCCAAATAGTTGCCAGCCATCATTATACCAATGATGTATTTGCCCAAAGTGTCTTCAGCTTTAAGGTGGTCATCTGGGAATTTAACAGATGTGGCAATGTTGGTTCAGGTTATTTTTGCTTTTGGATTCTGTGCTACTGTTACCACGTTCTGGATGGCTTTAGTGACATTTTTGTGTAAAATTTTCATGTTGATCTTACTTTGTGCAGTAAGATTTATGAGGATGATATGGGGTGGAATTCCTCCTGTGAGTGCAGCCACAGATATGGCAGCAGCTTTGTGAAGTGGATGGCAATCTGGTGTGGTGGCTGCTTCTACTACAAGCTGATGGTCACTGTAGAACGGTTTGGCATTAATTTGTGGGACATATTTCTGAGGTGGGAATTTTGCATCCCATTCTGCGTTACAAAGACGCTTGAGTTGCAGCGTCAGTTATTCAATGACGTTACCTGATTCCTCGATTTCATCCAATAATTTCCATGTATTTTGGTTAAATTGGATTGGGGAATCAGCATATGGTTGAGGTTTGTTTGATTCATTTGCGGATTAATGGGATCAAACTGGGATCCAATCCAATGTTTGGTTGGATGAATTATTTGTGGCATTGGGGAAAGATGGGTTCTGATTGGTGGCTGTAGGTGAAGCTACAGCATCAGGCATTGGAGGAGGGGAAGGTAAGATCATACTCATATCAGAGTTGGCGCGGGGTGGGCAGCGGATTGGTGGGCATCAGGAAAACTTTTGGTGTTGGCAGAAGTTTCTGAGTATGAGCTTTATGTTTTGAGTGGTCTAACTCAAAACAGGATGGACAAATCGTCCATCCGCCCTCAACGCGGGCCCAGAATGGATGGTCAGGGGCAGATGGGATGGTGGCATGAGGGGGAATTGCCAAAGAAATTTTCATAAATTCAGGGCTGATTGTGGCATACGCCTGAGGCCCAGCGAGGCGTGTGGCCCCATTTGGGACCACAAATTGTAAGATGGGTTGGCGCCATAGGCTGCCAAACCTTCCATCAGCTCCTGGTGGAGCACTTCGGGGGAGAGGTGGGTGGGCAAACCAGCGAACTGTACCACCAAGGTGGTGTCTGTTGGGAGCCAGGTCCAAGTTGTTGGGAGGGGAATATTGTTAAAAATTAATGACACTGTTGCTGCAGTGGCTGCATCAGCTTCACAGGGGAAGCCAAGATCAAAGTACCCCTTATAGGGGCGAAAGTCAATAAAATAGGCTGGTGTCATCACCGCCTGAGCCATTTTGATAATGGCTTGGTCATCGTAGGAAGAGTTTCCCATATTTGACCCTAAGGCCAAAATGCATGTTGCTCTGGGGGAGCACCAGGGGGCAGCGGGGCACCACTTGGGTTCAGGCAAGATGGGCATCGAGATCCTTGGGAGGGATGAATCATCTCAAGGGTTTGGAATGACTGGGCGAGCCAGTCTGAGCGCGTTTTCCTGTTGGACAGAAAATGGAGGGGGGAGTTTTGCCACTGCCCCATGCTGGGACAGTTGGCGGGGGATCTGATGACATTGGAGCAAGACTTTAGTGTGCGATTAAGTGTTTGCTTCTAATTTACTAAAATTAATTTGCTTGGAAAGTTACGCTGAGCAGAGAGAGATGAATCCCCAGTGGTGTACTTAATGCTGCTGTAATATTTAAGCAAATAAATCAGCTAAAATGTCACAAGACCTCCTCAAAGAGGTCCACACACAGGTTTGCCCAAGTCCACATAATTTTAAAAAAACTGTAAGTAAACGGAGTATTTTATTATAGAGAAGATGACCAACCAGAAAGGTTGGTCTCAAGAAAACATATTTAAGCCAACTTGGAGAAATTTATCAATCAAAGAAAATGATACTAAGCCTTGGTGCTTCAATAAGTGCATGCTTTCATCTGACCAAGTAACATACATCAAAATCAACTTTACTTGAGTGATTGATTGAAGTTGAGCCTGACCTGAGTTAGTATTTTTGTAAATTGAATAGGTTTCAAACCCCCATTCACCAATCAATCAAATTAAGCCATCATCATTTGCAATATAAGTTGTCCATTTTAATGCAAGAGCTGAAACAAGGGGCTGTGCATTATGCACCTCACTTGTACCAATCTGGGCATACCTGGCCTGAACTTAACGTTGGTCCAAGGTGTGCTTGATATCAGAAGGTCCTTAAGTTTGACCTTTTGGACCTCCTGCCGCTCAGCCATGTCCTTTCTGTTGGTGCCCTCAATTAGGTCATGTAAACATGACAGCAAATGCTAAGGTCAACATGGCGAGAAACCAGGCTGCTGCAGTCCCAGTACTAATGGGTCTGGTTGTATGGGGTTGCGAGATTGTGGAAAATTCCATAAAGGTCTTGACACAATGGGCCCAAGTGACTATGATTGGCGTCAGGATCATGGGTTAGTACCATGGATCCTTCTTATTGTTTAAGGGCTGGATGACCCAAAGTTCAAGGGTGTTGGTTTCTTACCAGGGTTAATTCTCTTGGGTGAGAAGGCTTGTTTTAATCCAGATATTGAGTCTTGTATGGTAATTCCAAAAAATTACAATTTTCACTTAAGATTTCATAAAGGGGAGAAAAGTGTAAAGTTTATTATTCAATACCCACTTTTTTAAGGTAAATCTTGAAATTTGATCAGGGACCATCTAAGACGTCTAAGCCTAGATCTATCAGATAAACAAATTGAAAATTTGGTACAAGCCCCAATTAACTCAGTTGATCTGATAGAGCTTTCCTCATAGCTTGGGTTTGAACCCTGACGTTGGGTATTTCTGAGGGAGCAGGATTCTGGTGTATCAATTGGGGTTGATTGCCAATTTTAGTCATAGTCAACTTTCGTCAGGGATGATGCCTGACAGAAGGTTGGGCTCATGAGTCAAATCAGGATTGATTGCCTACCTTGATGGCTGTCAAGTTTTGTCAGGGATTACCCCTGATAGAATTGTGGGCCTTGTGGTCAGTTCAGGATCAATTCCCTTTATCCAATGTATCTGAATCCGCCATTTGAGTGGGAATCCTGACAGTTGGGATAAAATAAAAAATGTGACAGAGACAACTCAGTCAGTATGTAGGCCATGGGGCTGCATTGTAGATGTCATGGGATTTGGAATGAAAATTTTGAACTTAATTAAAATAATTTGAGCATGTAAAATCTTTTTATTTAAGTAAAAATAAATAAATAACTGCCAATTTTCTCAGTATAATGACTGTTTAAACATATGATTAATTTGGGGGATAGCTTGGAAAAATGCAAGATTGAGGCCAACAAGATTTGACCTAACATGGTAAACTTTAGGTGATAGGGGAATAAAAATGAATTATTTTGAGCTGACTTTGAGACAATTGGTGTCAGGCTGAGTCACTGTTGGTTATCCACAGGTGCCCAAGTTGCAGATTTTCTGCAGTTTCTACAACTGAAGTGATGGCATTTTTCCTGACGGGCATTGGGAAACTTCCAAGGCCACCCCATGTAGGGGAAGTCCCAAGTGGTCTGGAACTGGTTCAGGATACCCAACCTGCCCACACCCAGTCACTCAGACATCTGTTTGATCAAGTGGAAAATAACGGACAAAAATTTTGATGTGTCTGGGGAGGGCTTCAAACTGTCAGCTATATATTCCAATGGCCTGATGCCATTGGCAAGCTTTGCCAAAGATTAACTATTAGATGATATGTTTGCCAAAAGTATGCATCTGTCAGGCTTTGTTGCCAAGGGTTTGGGGCTCTCAGGCTTTGATGCCAATGGATCATTGCCCTCAACTTTATCCAAACCTTTTATCCTGAGAGCGGTATCAGCTTCTCAATAACTTGTCACAAACTTTCTTGGTGACCATACTAATTAAGCCAAATTCAATAATGGTATGGGTGGTGGGGTCCTTAAATGGTAAGCTGTTACCCTACGCTTGTCCACCACATGGGTGAGGTCACCCTGGGAGATGAGAGGGGCTGCTTGCCTTCTAGGCCCCTTTTTTGATGGAAACATGAATGCCACCTGGTCCAAGTAGAGGAAACACTCCCCCAGAATTACAGACTATAAAGAAATACTTGTAGAGCATAAAAAATAAAAAAAAACACATCAAAATAATCAATACCAAGAGTAAATATAATATAACAAAACAAAACTAAAATCAGGCACCAAACAGGGAGATAGTAGAAACTACTATAACATCATAGCAGAAGGGGAAGGGGGTCAGGAGATATAATAGCCTCCTTGTTAGTTTGGCTTAATCAGAAGCACAAACCAAAAAGCAAGGGTGTGGGAGCATCTGTGGGGTGGGTTGTAGCAGTATAAAGAGAATGGATACAATGATTTGGGACAACCCAAGAGCTTTAAAAATTTAGCAAGGTCATGTTTTGCTTGAAGTTCTGTTTATATAACTATAGGTAGAGTTAATAAACTTGGGTGAAGCCTTGGCTACATGCTAGTATACATATATAATTAAATTTTTTGAGCCCATGAGTTTTAATTATTTTTAATTTATCAAACTTGGAATTAGGGCTACTAGCAGGGTCCATGCTTCTGGTTAGTCCCATGTATATTGATTGGCTAGGTGGTACATTGTCTTGATTTTGGTATGATATCATATTGACAAAAACCCAGGTTTTCCACAATCCTCATCCTCTGATTAGCCAGGAACTATTTATCAACATATAATTTTTAACTATGAAATAAATGTGGGTTTGTAAGATCAGTTTAAGTCATTGAGGTTTGAATGTCAATCTTCTCCATTTAATACAATCTTCATAATCTGATTGGTCCACAATCTATTTCTTATAAGTTAGATGATAAAATTTAATGATGACATCAAAAAATGATGGTAAATGAACTTTACAGAAAGTTTTGTACACTTTTCAGCTATAAGGCATATTCATGCTCTTAAGCTTTTTACCATAAAGTAAAATTTTAATCATTTTTGGGTGATTTAATAAGTTCAGTTGCTTTTGGCCAAGCGGTTGGTAATTGATTTGTTATGGGCAATTTGTTTGTGTAAGTGGTTTGATGGCTTTATCTATAATACAAAATCTATTTTAATTATATGATTTGTTTGTTCATAAATAAGCTCAAGCAAAGCAGGATACAGCGTTTTCCCAAGCCAATTTACATATCTTTTATTGATTTTTCTCCACTAAAAGCCAACTCATATATTTTTCATTGATTTTTGCATCTACTACAGATTATCTACTTAATAAAAAAATTTCATTGACGTACCTATGTATTGACTGACTGATTGACTGAAATCTGAAACCTTCTATTCTGATAGGGTCAAACTATTTGGGTAAGTGGGTGAAAATTGGCAAATAATATCGAATCTGAAATTATCGAGGCTGATGAGTTCAATCTATTTGGGTGAGTGGGTGAGAATTGGCAAATATTATCTAATAATTCACCAAATTGCTCACCTGAAACTCAACAAAATTCAGTATTAGAGTTTAAGTAGATTAATTAATTAGGATAATCAGCTCACCAGCCACGAGGGCAACAGCGGAGCTGTTAGTCCGAGTGGCTCGAGAGTAGTGCTGGCACAGCCTATAGGCTACAACGTGAGCTTATCATTTGATAAACTAAATACCTTAGCGAAGCGCGGATATCTGGATGTTGGGTTTATATATTTTAAAAATCTGCCTAATTTGGTTCACCTAACTAATAAAATACTTTTGGCAAGTTAGGTAGAAGTTGATTTAGTATTTTGGAAGATATGTCACATACTCATGATTTTAAGTATAAAGAGATGTTTCGGGTAGCAGTTTGGTTTTATTTGATTGATTCGATAGGTTTTTTTTGTTTGGCCGAGTGGTTGATGGCTTTTGTTTGAATCGATAGGACACAGTTTAGTTTTGAGGGGTGATTAGTTATTGGTTGATTTGATAAGTTCAGTTAGGTTTGGC